>OFHS01001487.1:9500-27315 GCA_900245855.1 Calvadosia cruxmelitensis
AAATTCAAAAAGAATACACGTGTCGAAGGCAGTTGCAAACTGCACTTAAACTACACGGTTATACAATAAACGATTAATAATTAACTAAACTAAAATAAAATCGATTTAAGTTTGTATTTGAATGACGCCAAAGAATTCGAATTTACCACGTCCTCGGGAAGTGAGTTCCAATGACGAGCAGCACGATGAAAAAAGAAATGATAGTGAGCATTGATCCGGACAGTATTAATGTACACGCGAGAATCATGACCGCGTGTTCTTGTGTCTATGCGAGTCAGATCATCGGGCAGCTGCAGGTCAACAAGTCCGTTTACGATCTTAAAGAGCAGGCATAGGTCTGCTTCCAAGCGTCGGACTCCGAGTGATTGTAGCTCCAGTTGAGCGAGGTGTTCTTCATAACTGAAGTCAGCGTTCACTCCAATACATCGAGCGAAGATCTTTTTCGTGTACCGTCTCTGGACTCGCTCCAGCAACACGATATCATCATCATCATCATCATCATCATCATTTTTTATTAAGTTTCTTATTTATTTTTGTAGGAATGATTGTCTTGATGGATGTAGCGTCGCAGGTATAGTAATTGTGACACTTGTAGTGGCCTTGTCGGCATTGTGGGATGTAGTGGCTGACGCGTGGTCAGTGTGAACTTGATGTCGTCATGTATATTCATGTGATTATATAAATATGTAGTCGTGTCATCTTTTAATATCCTCTTTCCCGTCTGTACTTCGTCGTGGTAAAAACTCTGTCTGTTGTGTATTCTACGCTGTGTCTCACGAGTCGCGACATAGAGCTCTGGCGCCACGGCCATATGTCCCCACTTGGAACTCTGCCATCTCTCCTTGTCGTGGGACCAGTACCATGTATGAAATATATTATGTTATAATATTATGGAATGCGAAAGCCTCCAGCTTTGTCTCCTACACACTTCGTAGCCGAAACAGCAAATGTAGAGCGAAGGACGTTGGTCTATTGTGTCTCATTGGATAGTTGTCTTCAACTTTACAGTGCTGACCATAGGAGAGTCATTTATCGCATAATCCCATCTGTGTACCACCATCAGCCAACGTGAAACTTCATCGCCTCTCTTCTTCACAGGGTTAGCATACTTTGGCGTCTGCGATGAAACTGCTCAGAATGTTGTCAAAGATAAAGGCCTTCAAACTGGCGTGACAGTCGCTCACGAATTGGCACACAAGTATGTTCCAATTATCACAATATGTCTTTATACAATTGTAGTTTTATCGTGTGTTTTGAACTGCTATTATTTCCACTTTATCCGGTATTCATTCAATCCGATAAGATAGAGGGTTTCTGTACACATTCATATAATATCCGGATTAAACTGAACTCATATACGTACTAACGAGGCTAGCTTGATAACTTCTGATTTACTGAACAGTCGTATATAAATTAGTGCTTTTGTTTTTCTCATTTTCTTTGTCGGCCGAAATACTGTTTGAGCTGTAGGTTAAGAAGGGGTTGATATTTTAACGTGTTTTTCCTCTTTACTTTGCAGTTTGAAAACGATCCATGATGGCGTGGAAGCGAAAGAGTGCACAAATAACATCAACCTCATGGCCACCAGTGTCCCGTTCGGACCTCACTCTCTCGAATGGTCCAACTGCACCAGCAAAAGTCTCGCCGCTGTCTTGAGGTGAGCCTCATTTGGCTGATTGTTAATCGTGGGGGTTACTGTGACATCTGTTTGCATGTAGCTAATGTTCACAGTGAGATGAACTTGATCAAATGCGATCTCAGAGCAGTTTGATATTGAAACGAGTTGATCAAATAGGAACCCTTATACTTTTGTGCAGTGTACACTTGGCTTATCACTTACGCATTATATTTGTTTAAGTGGGAATGTTACTTAGATGGATATATTTTTTATTTGACCATCAAAACAATGTTAATTAAAATACAAGTAATAAGTTGAAGTAAATGATACATGGTCAGGATCACTCCAAATGCACAAATGCTTGCTTGTTTGGGACGCCCTACTTGGTACTTTACTTTCGAACTTTCGGTTACCATGTGTGACCACTTTATTGTTGATTGTTGTCCAAATGTGTGAGTCGTTTACTTTTGGCAGTGACGACACCCTGACGAAGTGTTACGACGACCAACCGACAAAGATTATGAATGATCTCAATTTCCAATTGTACGGTCAAGTCTACTCAGCCGATCAGCAATGTCAAATGGCGTTTGGTCCTTCTTATCAATACTGCTCACAGTTCGTGGTAAGCCAATTCACCGGTGATTGCCTGTAACTTGGAAGATCTGTGTATTACTACTGTCTATAATGGTCACCTAGGGACCTGAGGAAAATGACCTATATAGACAGGTGGCCTTTCTGTCCAGGTTGATTTCTATATAAAGTGGCATTTTGGGGTTATGAAGAGTGGTCTTTATCCACAGGTGGGCTCTAATACAGGTTTGACTGTATTGTAATAATAAACTTCGTGGGTTCAGGATAATCGGAAGGGGACGCCAATGAGACAACGAATCAGATGTGTGTTAGTGACCGTAGCTGAAATTATTCTAAAATAATATGTAAACGAGGTTAGCTTAAACAAGTGTTATTATCACGTAACATAATGACGTCAGACTACAGCGAATACATATCAATCTGATAATATTAAACGCGTAGTTTGTCTGTCTGTTGGTCTGACGTAAATCAATTGTTCTGCTTCTCTCCTTTTGCGTGTGAATCAGCCTAGAAAAGGCTCCTCATTTTGTGTCTACTCCTTGACACCAACGTGATTATCTTTTGCAGTAAGAACTTCGATTCCGAAATATAGGACAGTATACACTCGGAATACCTTTGTTTGAAAGCCACATTTCAAAGGAACTCACGAAAATGTCGAGTGAAATGGAATTTTGCAATTATGAACTAAGCGACCTCTGTATACACTGGTGCTATACTGATGCATATCCAACTATGGTACTATGATAATATACAATGATAGTATACAATATACAATGATAGTATACAATGCATGCGTAACTTTAGAGCTAGACGAACTCGAATCGGCGGCTACCGCTATACACCTGATAATATCCGTACAAATGAATCTGTTCAAGGAATGTGGAAAGAAGACAGTATTCGTATATTTATCATTAATGATTCAATGGTGTCTTTTTCAGGGTCAATGTGACCAGCTGGCGTGTCATTTAGCTAGCTCAAGTTCCTGCGTGGTCTCACCTTATGCCATGGCACATGGTACACCTTGCGGGACGAGAAAGGTCAGCCTTGATTGAGTCCTCTGTTTTACGCTACTCCAAGTAATAGTTTTTAACCAGGGGAATATCTTCCTGTTAACCGTACTAGCAAAGAACTCAACTGCCTGCAGTTCTATACATCATAATATCCACATCATCCCTTGATGAAATGTATTTTGTGTTATGGAGAAAGTTCTGATGGACTTCTCTTTTCTTTGGCCTTTCTTCAGTGGTGTATTCAAGCAGAGTGTGTACCAGATGGCACTGATGAGCCTTCTTCCGTCAACGGCGCCTGGGGCGAATGGAGTGACCACGGTAAATGCAACCGAGACTGCGGAGTGGGCGTACAATACAGAAGCAGAGAGTGCAACAACCCTGCGTAAGTCATCGTTATTCAACCGGGCCGGCTAACTCGAAGAATTTCACAGTTCCTTTTAATTCGAAGTCTGATATATTTCCCATTCACGGTAGTATACACCGCTCGCATGCATAGAGTTTCCCGAAGAAAGATGTTATTGATTTTCATGTTGAATTGCATTTTCGAGCACTAGTATATCTTAACAATCAAGGAGCTGCATGGCTAAATCGTGTTAGCTTCCCTATTGTAGTTTCTCGGTTCCACAGTTGGCCAACAACCTACCAAACGTTAAATTATTCTTCAATTGCGAAGTCTCAGTGAAACTTTCGAGAATGTCATATAAAATAGGACTTTTCAAAAATAAAATTAAAAGCCAAATATCCCACAATCACCGTCTTATATAATATATGCTATTCTCGTAGGCCATCTGGAAGTGGAAAATCCTGTGTTGGAAGCAGCAAGAAGGACTTTAAAACATGCTCAGTGCAGGTATGCAGATGGTGAATTTTATGATGAGTCTATTATAAGGACTGTGATGACATCGTCTTACTTCTCAGCGGATTAACTCGAATGAAATAGATCCACCCAGGAGAGTAGCTTCTATAACTACGAGATGACAGGAAAAGACTTTTAAAGGAAAATTTGACCGAGTTTTTTCTAGATGAATGTTTGAGATGAATCTACCCTTCAAATTTTGTATAGATTAGCAGAATATTGGAGAAACAAGCTAGCAAAACATTGATCGAGAAATAGAGAATAATAATTGACTTACAAAATGTGCTTGGGCAGTTTCAACGAGTTGCCGTCGTTCGTTTGACAAACTTATAAATTATACTCAAAAAGCGCAATATATATAATCTCACGGAAGCCAGTGAACTTCACAATTTTATTATTGTTGAAGATCTCGCTACAGTTTCACTGTAAAACATTTTACATTTGTCTGGCAATAATTTACTTGAAGCAGCTGATTAGTTCTGAGTCTAATGCCCTTTTTGCGAGCATTATTCATGTAGCCGTATATCGACGTTGTGGCTAATTCAAATTATTTTCCCTTTCGATCATTTGGTGCTTTGAATCAACTGTGATCAGATGTAAACCAATGCAAGCTGTTCGAGAGCAGTTGAACTTTGAGTTTGCGTCTTCAGTCGCCCAAGACAGATGTAAATGGAGATCTCTGGTACATAAAGCAGCAACACACTCATAGCGAACATTGTTATATTATTGTATTATTGTATTAATTAGCATAATATTGACCCTGATTTATTTGTTATTTTTAATGTTATTTACTGGGCAACTCTGATGTACGAAGTATGAGAATGGAGGAACTGCATTTATTGCCATTATAATTTGCATGTCTTCGTTGATTCAGGATTGTTCTGCTGGGACGCCATCTTTCCGTCAGCAACAATGCACTGCGAAAGCTGCTGGAACGGAGCCCCTTGTCGTCGGTGAGGCATATGATCATCAATCTACGATGCCATCAGAGTTGTAATACTACAAAGTACAGCATAGGTCAATCCCCTACGAAATACGTCATTGCTCACGATTGATACCTGTCTTTATTCTCTTCTATTACAGCTGACAAACCATGCAATTTGTTCTGTGGCAATTTTGGGTCTGGACTGTACTATCATTACGTTGAGCCTGGTACGAGGTGTCCGGATACAAACAGCAACAGCATCTGCGTTGAGAATGAATGTAAGGTAAGTTAAATATGTGCACTGTTGATTGGTCCTTACTACGGCTTTAATTCAACTGGTAAGCACTTAGCAGTAGCCGCTGTACCACCTGTAGTAACGACCACCTGTAGTAACGGCCACCTGTAGTAACGACCACCTGTAGTAACGACCACCTGTAGTAACGACCACCTGTAGTAGCGGACACCTGTAGTAACGACCACCTGTAGTAACGACCACCTGTAATAACGACCACCTGTAATAACGACCACCTGTGGTCTGCAGCCACAATATAGGTGATTATATTATTATTACCATGACGTCATATGACTTGTCTTCTACAGCCAATGGGTTGCGACTTGAGCCTTCAGTCTGGGAGCGTGAAAGACCGTTGTGGAGTATGTAATGGTGATGGATCATCATGCTCTGTTGTATCTGGACGCTCTGATGACACCTACTCAGCCCCACGTGAGTCATGGCCGCATGTCATCATCATTTCTATGTGTTATAATATTACAAAGTACAGCATAAGTCAAGCCCCTACGAAATACGTCGTTGCTCACGATTGATACGTGTCTTTCTTCTTTTCTACTGTTAATACACAGCTTGATGACCGAATGATGATGATGATGATGATAATGTTTGTTTGCTTGTTTTCTTTAATTACCAATATACCTCAATACAGATGTGTCGTAAGTTTTCATAATTTTATTTCTGAAAAAGGTTATTCTTTCGTATTTCGTCAACAAAACAATTTCTTAAGATAAATTCGAAGATAATTATAGAGTTTCATACAATCGTGGTTAAAGAGTAAGTTTAGTTTTTCTAGAGACGTTATATATCGAACTTTAGGAATAATCAGTTCAACATTAATATAACATTGGTTACGGTGTTGTTCTTTATTAAAGGGACAGGAAAATAAATACTGAATTTCATCATCTATTATTATTTAAATAAATCAAACAGAAACCAATACTTTCACTACTCAACTATCTACGCACTAAGTTACTAGGTTACGATGAAACAAACAAAATCTACGTAATTAACATCTTTATCTTTGTAAGCCTCGTCTGTGCGCAGTCTGTTTCCAACAGTTTGAAAAGTCTTTTTTATTAACAATGAAAAATCAATTCCTAGATATTGAAGTATAACTTTAATGTAAGACAACCAATTTGATTTTTCAGATAAAAATGATTCTCCGAATGCTTTATAAATCAACGAATCGGTGTCAGCGGATAATAACCGCAGAAGATACTTCATCATATTACATTTAACATCAATCGTTAACGGTAGAAACGACAGTTCCCCTCTGCTGGCCAGATTGCTTGAAATTCGTCGAATTTTCAGATCGTTTTTGATAATTTTGTTTTTGAATTACTTCCAAGGGGTTGTTGCTTTCATGTCGTACTGAGTCACCCCAGATGTCACTTGCATATAAAAGGATTGGTTTTATCATTGTTGAAAAAACTGAGCTATATTATGTCGATTAGAATTTAATGAAGAATAATTTAGAAATCGTGTAGCAGAAAACCATGCCTTTTCTGCTTTCTGACAGATGATGATGTTGATGATGATGATGATGATGATCATCATCATCATCTTAGTTGAGAAAGTGCAAAATAAGGTTTACGAAAAAGATTTTTCAACGTTGCTATGATAGTTCACCTTCCTACGAGGAGCGTCTCAAGCAGTTGGATCTGCAATCCCTAGAAAAATGACGTTGTCAGTTTGTCACGCAGATTTATGTATGTTTTATAAGATTATCGACGCGGCTACGTTAACATTGAGCTCCCACCGGACATCAAACCATTACCCTCAAGGACTCGTGGAAACTCAAAGCGATTTTACGTAGAGACCGCCAAATTGAACACCAGGCATTATTATTTTTTTAACCGTGTCGTTCGCCTGTGGAACTCGCTTTCGGAAGATGTCGTGTCCTCCCCATCACTAAGATTATTTAAATTGAAAGTTACATCTAAATTAATGTAATGAAATAGTATTTGATATGTTTGTAATCCGTATAGTATAAGTGCACATTTAATGGTGCCTTCTATGCGTGTATTCTTGGTTGATTTTTTACCAATAAAGACACATAAATGATGATGATGATGATGATGATGATGATGATGATGATGGTGCTACTTAGCTTGCGAAATAGTGTTGTTTGTGAGCCGTTTTGTGACATTTGTACTTGTTGACCACCTTCATTGAACAAGTAGAAATAATGTCTGGTATTGTTTACTGTTTATAGAAATCACCTCGCTGGTTGCTATTCCTGCTGGAGCGACGAACATCGAGATCAAAGAACTCTCAGGATCCCTCAATTTCCTAGGTATGCAGTATACAGTATGTCAATGTGCCTCGTTACTGTAATCATTGTAATCTCGTCTCCGTGTTATCTAAATCCACTGCGCAGTTTTTGTTTGCTCAATGAGGCGCATGTTGTATTCATAGTGGTTATCAAATAGCAGCAAATCTGTCGTCACTATACATACCGTAGTGTTTATTTTGAATGTCCTGAATACAACGGTATGGAACTTTAATGTTTTTTTAATCTCAACCTGCTTTACGACCAGTCAGCCACCTGTGTTAAAATGCCTCCTACAACCGGTTCCTTAAAGCCTTGATATTAAGCAATACAACTTACCTGTATTAAGCGACCGCAGAGACAACAATTAATCAGTACATTAGGTGGTCTCTTAAGACAGGTTTTACTGTATTTATGAATCCATATTGCCTATTTGTTTTATTCACATCACATAGAAGTCCTCTACTTAAAATAGTTTATGAGATTTGGTTGCCGCTTCGTTACACCACCAGTGAACTCTATAATCATTTCAGGCGTAAAAATTGCCGGCACAAGTGACTTTGTCCTTTCAATACCAAGATTCTCTGCAACGGCTCAAATCGGCTCGGCCACAATGTACTACGATATGGAGGATTATGTTTACCCTGACAAGATCACCATTAAAGGGACGCTTGAAAAAGGAATCGAAGTCTTTGTAAGTACATAATATAATCCTACTGCAGTCAAGCCTGTCTGAAGCGACCACCCGAGAACACCAATAAATGTGGTCTCTTATCACAGGTGGTCGGTTTAGACAGGGGGTTAACAGGAGATTAATGAAGATACCGTGGGAATAACTATAGTTAATTTTGGTAATAATATAAATAACTTCTTAAATATGACGTAAAACGGAATCTGATTATTACCAGAAATATGTGTACATGTAATTTGGATATCTGACAGGGATTAGAGAAAATTAACATGATTGTACACGATATTTCTCATGTTCAATAGGTTACTCTTCCGTTCTGTTGCTTTCTTATTCCGCGTGTAGGTTGTGAACTACTACGGAGGGGTTTGCAATGGAATCGCATGGAAATACTCTTCAACTGCTCCTTCTTCATCGTCCCCTACTGCTTGGAAAACTGGGGAGTGGGGAGCGTGCAGCCAAAGCTGTGCCGGAGGTAAGAAACTACGACGAAGATGTCTACACTGCGCCGGAATGTGTTGGTTATCAATGCGCCTTTTTACGCATGCGCTTACTCACACGAAACCGAGCCATCTGGTCAAGTTTCTATTCTTACTTTCTCGACGTTATCGGTCCCGTGCAGAACATCTTAGGATGCCATCTTCAAAATCGCTCAGCTCTGAGCCAATCTCCTATACACAGAACGATAGAGAGGCTATGTTGTAGATGAAATCGAGACCAGTGACGCTGCCCATAATGCTTCCATGTGTGTATACTGCGCAGCAGGGCGTCTATACTGTGCTGATTTGGCTTATCAAACACCCTGGACTAGAGATAACAGAAATTAGGATATCCGTCTGAATGTCAACCTGAGTTATGTATACCAAGTTCAAAAGATTGCCACTTTTGTTCACCTTCTAACTTCTAATGTTTGCTATTTCATAAACTACATTGCTGCTTATATGATAGATTATTGTAGATGGATTAACTGCTGAAAATTGCAATGCTGCGCATGATATTGTATATCAATATCACAGAGATATTACAGAGCGCATGAAGCTTGCACTTACATACTATTTAAAGAGACTAATGCATGCACGTTGACAATATTCTTCACGCAAAAGAGGCATTTATTATCAGGCGGGTGGTGTATGCAAACGAGGTTGTGCTACACGGCCACAAAATTTATGATCGAAACCTAAAATAATATCAGAATAATAAAATATAATAATCCGTGCCTATACTGGAGGCGTAAACCGGCCATGAATCCTATTTGAGCAGGCATCATTTGATTTATTTCCATTTCCCCTGACCAGGTGTACAGACAAGAGCAGTCACGTGCAACCGTCAAGACGACTCCAGTGCAGTCAGTGCTAAGTACTGCGATGCTGTTGTCAAGCCGACAGATACTCAAACTTGCAGCGAAGCTAACTGCCCAGCGAAGTAAGAACTATGGTGCCTTAGCAAACGAATTTGAAATTTGTGTCGTCTAACAAATCATTTGTTTTTACTTCTACTGCCATTTCTTCGTATACTTGTTTGTCATTTTCGATGTCACTCAAGTGTTGAGCCACATGAGGGTATTGGGTAATACAGTAATTGGTATGTGTTGCAAGCTCACTCGCTAGTCTGCCTCGATAGTAATTTTACGATTTCCGTTGTGTTTCTGATTTCTTGCCATTTGCACACGGGTTTATGCCACCATTTTTCTGCCAAGGTACCACGTCTCCGATTATTCATCATGCAGCAAGACGTGTGGGAAAGGAGTCAAAACGAGGACAATTCTGTGTAGTGTTGAAGGCCCAAAAGATGTCTTCACTCCCATTTCAGACGCCAGCCAATGCACTGACACGAAACCAAGCAACGCCACTGAAGCCTCGTGCAACGAAATCAACTGTCCCGCTAGATACGAAGCCGGTTCATGGTCAGCGGTACGTTTTTGTGATGATGAATTATTCATTTTTACAGGCGAAAGATTAACTTATAATTACATTCAAGCAAACGTTCGCCAAGCAATGCATGCAGGCTAGCATCCCCTCATATTAAAACCATGCTTTGTTTGTCAGTTAAGATAATCGCTCAAACCATACTCAAACCAATAGGTCTAAGTACAATAATTCTTTTCCGGTTTAAAACTGCATAATGCAGCGGGTTTAAAGTACTCCAAACGCTTAAAGAACTAAAGGTCTGTAAGTAATCTTGGTGCGTCTGCTTCACGTGGTTTTTTCTTTGGAGGTAAATTAAATTTCTACATCTCTGTTGCCGTTTTATTTTAGTGCTCAACTTCATGTACTCAGTCGAGGGAAGTCGGTTGTCGTCGAACCAACGCTGCAGGATCAGATGTCGTTGCAAATATTCTAGAATGTTCGAAACTAACCAAACCCGCCGAATCTCAACCCTGTTCACAGGGCTGCAACAGTGGATGAATTTTAAGATAAAAAGACTAAGCTAGTGTCTTTGTGAATCAAAGGATAGGGGTAGCCAATTCAAACAGCTGCTGAAAACGTAAGTCAATTTGTGCGCGTTTAGGAGTAAATCTACGAAGATGTTTATGCTAAGACATGTCATAAATGGTATTATAGCTTCTGTGTCATTCGTTGTAGTTAACTCAAAAGTACTATTACAATTAAAAGCACCAATTACTGTACGTCACGCTATATGTTGGCTGAAAAGAGAGAGAAATGATTCTACCAAATTGTGAGTTATTGACATAAATCTACAATAATCTGAACACGAACTTTTGTTGTTTACGAATTTCTGTCTCTTGGATTTTACTCAACTCGTCTCTGCTCGCCAAATGAGTATGGGTCACATGAACTAAGAAATAGACTGATTTAAATTGATTTAATTAATTAATGTTGTTTTCAATTTGTTCTTACGTGAAAGATATTCAATTTTCACCAGAAACAAAATTAGTGTGAAAATCAAATTCAATCAAGTAAGATTCGACAGGTCATTTCTCCATCTATAAATGTAAATGTCCCTTTAGCCTCACGAACTAGCCTCTAGACCACAACGAAGAGGTTCTTAAACGAGGCTGTATTGAAACATCAAAAGATAGATGACCGAAAGAAGCTTTAACTCACTTGAGTCATTGCCAAGACGATTCAACTGAATGCATGAACTTATATCATAAGATAGCGAAAAACTTCAAACATCCAAATAACATGAGGCGAGTGGCTTTCATCGGCCTTTACACGCAGGTAATGAAAGTCCTTACGAATCTACTATATCTGAAGTTGATTAGCGGCGGTGGTTGCTGCCTTATTGGCATCGTCGTCTATGCAGTTATGTCTATGCGGGGTGCCTGATTTGAGCTAACCTCGGCACATCAGCCTCAAACTGGAACCTCGCCTTCACACATCTTACACGAGCACGAGGTGAATACGATATGGGTCATTTCAAAAGTGCGACCATTCTGACAGTCCATAGGCACGGTGACATTACGAATGCCATCATAGGTGCAGCAACGACATTCTTTCTCCACAGTTGCCATGGTACCAATCTTGACCCTGGTGATGGAAGGACAACCGCCTCGACAGGAGGTCATTTCGATAGGATAGCGCGAGGAGCAGTTGTTCTTGTCCGTGAAGATCTCTTTGGTCTTTTCGTGCACACATTTGGGTGTGGTGGGCGTTGTCGGTGGGACGGAAGTCGTTGCATTGATCACACCAGATGTAGACGCATTCTGTTGTGGAGTGGTGTAGTTTGTATATGGAGATACAGTTGTCACCGGCACTGATGATCAAGAATAAAAAGGATCGTGTGTGAAAACAATCAAAAGCAATAATAAAAGTACACCCCGAGTGCTTACTTTTGACTGAATAATTGTGAATTCCATTCATTACTCAGAGTTGGTCCTGTTCTCACGCAGCTATATTTCTAAAGCAAAACCAGTCTAGTTCCGGAATAGTTCCAACGTTTTTGTCACATCGACCTGCAACCTATCATGAGTACACCCCTTTTGCTATCACAAATGACAGCTTTACAGATTATACTATTAATGCCTCACTATCGCCATAAATAAACCACCTCGGAACCAACCAAGTTGGCTATCAATAAGCGATTGGTCCTATGAAACGAGGTGCTATGATTAAAAATAAAAGCGCATACAAAATGTGTACCGAGCGGCAACGTACTATAACAACACAGGGCGCGTGTGGTACCTTCTTAAGAATGCTTCAACGAATGAAGGACAGCAGGAATCATAAGAATGGATAGTATACTAACGCGTAGTGGTCTTAAAAAGACTAAATTGGTTATAGGAAGATATAGGAAGGCAAAGTTAACGAGAACGATGTAGAACGATAGTGGAGTCCAGTTAACAGAAGCCACGTTGCTAGCCAAGATTCAGTGGTGATGATTTGTTCAATTAATAAAAGAAGTGTAATTAATAAAAGAAGTGTAATATTGCAGCGTAGACATCGACGAGATATTCACTAACAAATGATTACGGGGTTTGAGATTGAGTTAGTCCATTCTAATGAAACGCAACTTACCGCAAACGGGGCAACATTTATCAGGCTGTAGCATCTCGGTGTAACCCTGTGAAAGAAACCAACCAACCTCAATTGAGGGTACGTCCAACAGCTGAATGTAGCTGAACAAAAGAGGAAAGAGGGAGAGACAAAAGCAAGCGCAATAGATTTGCTCGCCGTGGAAGAGAACTTACAGTTGGGCAAACTAATTCTGAACAATCTGGCTTCTTGCAGTTGACGTTTGCTCGGAAATCAGTTGAATTTTCACAGTAACAAATCTCGCATTTGCCAAGTTGCCATTGCTCGCCGATCTGAAAGGAGAAGAAAATGCTCAAATTCTGACATGAAATTCAGTTGTCTCATTTAAGAAAGCGGAATAATGTTAGCAAGGAGCCATCTATAAAATAGTAGAGTCAGGAGTATAGAGCGCACTTCAAACAGAATAATGTCAAACCGTTAACTGAAAAACCGATAAAGCGTACATAGAAGTACTTTGAACAGAGAGACACTTCCTGACACATCCCCAGCGATATCTGTATGTATGTATGTATTGTACGGTTGCTGAACTTTATGGGAACAGCCCGTTCTTTCGCCTACAGCGATATCTGTGCGAGTCATCAAACAACGCGTAGGATATATAACAGGAAGATTGTCCGTCTGCAGGACTCACATCACCTCTGGCCTTAACATTGCTACGAAGGTTCATTACATCGATATTGAATGAAATCGAGACTGACATGTAGCAGAGGTTGTTATTGACAGCATACACATCACTGCCATGTAGATATGCATTGTGATAGGCTACGTCTGTTGAATACCTCGTATGTTTTTCCATTGAAGCGGCAGATATCTGTTGGTGGGATTGTTGTGGCATTTGGCGCAACCGATGGGGGTGTGGTCGTTGCTGCTAAAATCAAGGCAATAATATGATCGATCAATCATTTATCAGCGGCATTAACAAAACACAGCTTTTCCATGCTAGCAGCTCCAATTGGTATAGCGTTATACAAAAGTTCTTCCAAACAGGAGTGAAAATGTGTAAAGGTCACAGGAATACAATAAAACGATCCTTGATAAAGAAGAAAATTCTTCAATAAAGCAATTATAATATTTGAAAAGCAGTAAAAATGTGCTACTTCAAGCAAACTCTTACCTGTCGGCACACAACGGCAGCACTGGCCTTGTGGAGATACTAGTTCCAGACCCTGCAAACGAAACACGAACGTACAAGGTAATTTATTTTCTCTCGATTTTTAATCGTCCATGCGAGCAATAGTCACTGAAGTATTTATTAAGATATCTTTATTTATTTCAAACTCTCTCAAATTACAAAATGAATTCAATTACTAAGAAAATACATATTTAAACTAAAAACTAATTAGCATGCTAAAAATATAACTACTTAAAATACTAAATATTAAAAATCTCATTTAATTCTTCAGAGCTCTGGAATGTACCCAAAACAGACGCGGCATTTCAGTATTTATTGCGATAACAATCTAGATCGATTTACCAAATAATTCTTTCAACGTAGGATTCTGTAAAGAATTCTAAACTCAGTCGCATACTGCGAATTGTTCTAATTACGTAGATACTGCTGCTGTGTTAGATTTGCTAGGATTGCATTGATTTAGCTTCGGTGTGTGCTACGTGAATTCACTCTGCAGGTAAATTGACCTATTTCACAAGCTACCATTTTGAAAAAAGCAAGTGCATTATGGGGAAGGTTGATGTCTCTTATTTCAGAATATGGAGAAAGTTGGATTTGAAACTGATGCAGATTTCTTCAAGCTGTGCAACTTTCCTTAAAATTGTTTTTCCCTTTAATATTATGGGTCAGAAAACACAGTCTCTTTGCTACTTCAGGCAATCAACATGCCCCACAATGCACTGGTCTGTCCCATAATGGTAGCTTGTGAAATAGGTCTATTGCCAGCCTTCTTTCTCTTGTCTTCTTGAGTCATTAATATTACTGATATAAGACCTTCTTCTATCGCCCTTGGCAACCTATTCTGCATCTCTCGTTGGCAAAATAATGACCCACGAAAGAGATTCAAGCGCTAACGGATTCAAAAGGAATCAAGATACGGTGATGTTCGCAATATAGTTAAAGATATTAGGTACTGTTCCAGTACATTTAGTTTTCAGGATGTACAACGCAATACACATAACGCAAAACCCAATGGGTCAATGAATAGTGGTCGCTAAACACAGGCGGTCGTTAAGACAGGTTGGGATGTACTTACGCTAGGGCATGTTGTAATGTCGCATATATTTCCACATCGCGAAACCAATCCACGACAATCACACAGCGAGCAATTCCCAGTTCTGTATTGCACACCAGGCTGCGTATGAGACAAACAACACGTGTTTAACCCTGGAACTGCATGTCTACGACATCCTAAATGGGTCCACTTTAAATCTAACCGACTGCAGTGGAGCGACTATTAACATCTGCACATCTATCGTTATACGAGAGCACTAACACACATCTGCGTATTGATACAGAATCAAACATCCTGCCATGAATCAATTATTGAAAGAAAGAACGTAAAGTGATTCCCATCTGTTATCTTAACTCGGATGAGGTGTTTGCTTTGTACTACATACAGTACATACAAATGATTTTCGATCAGCTATTTGCAATAACCAAGTACCAACGACCTACAAACGTCTTGTTAAAGGATGATGTCCAACTGATCAACAACTGTCAAACTAAGGCAACGTTTTTCCACGTGGAGTTGCAGCTATTGCAAATGGGCACGTGTCTCCCTCACCTTGTATTTCTTTCCATCGACGTAGCACGGGCACTTTGACTGATCAACGCAAGCAGTACCGTTGTCATAGGTGCCCGCCGGACAGGCACATCCCTCTTCACAAGACGTTGTATTAATATTTTTGCTTGTGTCGCAGAAACGTGGCACAGCGCACTTCTGTCTCGTCATGTCGGGTCTGCATGCTGCGGAACAAATGGAAATCAGTAACAGGGATTAACTTTAGTCTATTAGTCTTCAAGATGAGTGATTTTAATTTAAGTTAGTATAGTTAGCTCATTGAGCATAGAAGGGTATTTTCAATAATGTATAATGAATAGTTCCCAACAAGCACAAGACGTCCTAGGACGTCCCATGGACGCTCGTACTACGTTTGGACGTCGCGGGTACAGTGACGTCGTAAAGACGTCTTGTGTCTACTGGGTTTCCAGTATTTTAAGAGTAATCTTGGTATGTATGTAAACTTCAAGTAATTCTCATTTAGCATGCTTTATGTACAGTATGTGCACCGTATTTCTGCTTCATCAAGTATTACTTTTCAGTTGAAACAAATAAAAGATGTACTTTTCAACAAAACTGATTTATTCTCAATTGGATAAATTACCAATTAAAATCGTACAATAGTAGCAGTACTCATTACAGTGACTCTCTCGAGAAGAAATGCAAACGACTGATTATTCTTCGTCATCAGAGTCTGATATCGAAGACGGCAACTTACCAGGTTTCTTCGGCACGCAACGACAGCATTTACCAGCTTCCACAAGCAACTCTTCATCCTGTAAGCAGAACATATCACTGAGTTAAGATCACTAAGATGAAAGAACAACTGAATGATATAATTATTTCGAAAATAACGTAATAATGTAAGAACATTTCCAGTGTTATAAATCTACAATATAATAAAATCACAGTCACTTTCTGCTTAACAAATTTAAATACTAAAAATTACAATTACCTAAAATAAATAAAACTGTGATATTTACAATTTAATAATTTCTTGTAAGCTTTCTCGAGTTGTGAGGGTGAAACAGACCTAGTTCAGATCAAACATGAGCGAAGCGGTAAACAGACCAAAAACCCGCTCTATAGAAAAGCACTCAAGTAAGAATGCGATAAATGCTTAATCATACTGACCTCTTCACAGTTGTTGATGGGACAATATTTGTCGCATACAAAGCCATCGTCAAAGCAGATGCAGCGGCTGCAGTTTCCCTCGAAAACCTTGTCCCCTATCTGAAAACGTTGATTTTCAAGCGATAAAAACAGGCAAAATAAACAACTTCGAATAACATACTGTACTACTGTAATAATTATACTACATTTGTGTATTCCATCTTTCTTTTCTAGAGTAAAAAAAATTCTTATTTCAACACTGAGCCTTAACTTGAACAAAAAAAACTAAAGGCGCATTTTGTGGAGGGTGTTCTTCAATAATCCGATACAATTTACACCAGTAATTGTTTGCTGCTCAAGTCCTCCCATTGCACTTTTTAGATTAACATAAAATATTAAAAATAATAACAACGCAAGCTTAAAGCTCTATTTAGAATCAACTGCTTGTAATTTTACTCGGTTACTGATACCATTCCTTTATGATCACGTTTATCGTTAGAAAAATAATATGATACTAGCGCGGTAGAATTGTACTACACTGAATCTACTTGTGGTTATCAACAGTGTCACAAATGATTTCTCGTTTCGAAAGATCACATTGCTAAGCAACCTACCAGGACTCACCTTGTAAACGGTCCCATTTCTAATACATGGGCATGTCATGTTTTGGTAGCATCTACCATCTGATCCTGTCTCATAACCTTGTGGGCACGTGCATTGGTTCTTGCTACAGATCAACTGGGCACATTTTAATGGATTAACGGCCAAGGTATCGCAGGTCCGCACGCAAACGCAACTGGTGTTGGCTGGACAAAGCGTAGATGGGCCTGTGAAAACAGAAAGAACACTTAAAACGGACGAAAGGAAATTTATGGAACTGGAGGACTATCTGCGCTTCTCCAGCTCAACTCTCCGAAAGGTTTAGGAAGATCTGATGGTTGCTACAACAACAATAACAGAGAATAGGTATATATTTGCCAATGAAGAAAAGAATCTATCATTTTCGAAAGAGTTGCCATGGAAGATATAGTTTAAATTCGTAGGCAGTGTGCATCAGGACGAATGAAATGAACACGGCAAGCGATAAGAAAAAAACTAGCTTATTTTACTTTACGAATTTCACAAAGCTTTGAGTTAGCGTAGACGGATTACATCTATCAGTTTTGTTTCGCCAACCATAGCCTTAACTCTGCAAGTAATAAGATAATAATAATAATAA
>OFHS01001488.1:13841-26648 GCA_900245855.1 Calvadosia cruxmelitensis
ACTCAATAACCGATATAATTATTTATAAAATACATAGTATATAATTATGTATGAAATGTATACTTGATCCCGAGGTCATATGTTCAGACGCGTGAGTATGAAAGCCGAATAGGTCTTTCTGTTGACTATCTTAGAGGGTATGCCTTCAAAAACTATAGCGTATGTGAATTCTTCTTCCTTGTATCGCTTTACAGGAGCCTGGAGATTGTTTAAACAGACTCACCTTGGCTGGCTGAGGTAAGATGATACTATCATCATCTGTTATACTACAGTCAAACCTGTATTGGCGACCACCTCTTAGAGGAGCCACCTGTGTCTAAAGGCCTTTCTTCGTAACCCCAACATGACACTTTATATAGAAATCAACCAGACCACATGTCTATAGAGGACATTATCCTCTGGTCCCAAAGGTGACCGTTGTAGACAGGTTTCACTGTATTATCACATACTATCATCATTTATCATCAAAGTTGCAGAGATACAGACCACAAATAATTATGTTTATTCTGGCGTAAGCTCTGAAAAGTGAGTCTGACCACTACTGCCGCGATAGCAAAACGGGAAGTGATTTAATCACGAATAGGAAGCGCATGCGTCCAAACGACTCAATGACGTCATTGTATCTCGACCCTATTCAGTTGATGCCCCTTTTTAGGTTAAAGCTTTTGCACGAACGTTTAGTTGATAAAATCATCGTTGATCGATAAGGAAATGCCCACATAGCGCTTAGGGGTTAATAACACTATATCTAATCTTTATGCAATAAACGACCGTCGTTATCGCTGGTCTCATAAAGAGGCAGCCTCATTTTGATATAGCTTAATATATGTTGGATAATTTAGTAATTAAGTATTAATAGTCGAATCTGGTTGGCTTATAAGTGGAACGCATGCATATATAGGCCACGCATGCATATAAAGGCCACGCATGAGCATTAATGATAGAGGTATTTTCTCCTTGCAAAGGCCACGACCAGGTTGGGTAGCACTCACTACTCTCTTCGCTGTGTTAGATCAAATGCTAATGTCTTGTTAGTTGTGGTGAAACTCTTGTTGTTTGGTTCGTTAGTTCTGACTATTTGGTTTTCACACTTCCATGAGCCATTGCAATGGAGTTCCAGGCACTACTGAGTATATTTGAGCAATGCCTAAGCTCTTTGGGCTCAACTAGCTGAATTGAAATTCACATGTATTTTGCCGAATTGCATCTAATTAAACTCATTTTTGTTTGATAATTTGAACTTGTTGCAGGGAAATACAACCGTAATGATACAATTTGCAGTTAGCTGCAGCAAAAGATGAAAAGGCGTAGGATACAATCATGAAATAAAAAAGGAAACGTCCAGTTCAATCACCAACGGTCAGCCAATGTATTGATTCATTCATATTTCCAGTTTTAATCCAACGACGGTGGTCGCTGTTGCATGTCAAGGTGACAATACCAATAAGTGCAATTCGTGTTCTATATCCAATGGAGCCTGTCTAGAATGGTCACCTTTGGGACCAGCTGAAAATGGCCTCTATAGATAAGTGGCCTTTCTCTCCAGGTTGATTTATCCTTGCGTCTATGAAGAGTGGCCTTTAGATACAGGTGGCTGCTCATAGAGTTAGCCACCAATACAGGTTTGACTGTATGCAGTTCCCTACAATCACACGGAGTGTGTTGCATGAACAGAATTCTCTGTTCTACCGCTACAGATGTGTCACGCATACACTCTAACCAACAAGACGATTGATGTAATGGCTGTATTTTCAAATAAAGCTATTATTCTACAACATGTCGCAACTCTGCACAGGTGAGCATAGAATCAGTCTGAGACCCTCCCCTCTGGTTGCCACTGAGGTAGAGGGTTTACACAGCGGTGGCACGATAAATTGCATTTTTTAAAGATTGTCTTAAAAAACTTATTCCAGTTAAATACATGGATAAATTATAAACAACTAATGATAGAAAATGTAACCAGTGTAACATTTCCGAATTTAATTGTTTATAACTATGATAAATGTTTCATCCGAATGTGAACATATAAATTGCATAAATTATTATAATTAAATAAATTATCCATATAAATTAATGTGTGAATTGCATAATTTTGGGCATGAATAATTTACATTGTAGCACTCGACGGTCACAAAAGGACGAGGCACAAGTCTAAATAAAGTTGGATGTGTTTGTGCTCGACGCTCTGGACCGTAGACAGGGATAGATGACAAAAGGATTCTTATTTCCGTGGTAGCCAGAGCTCTATACCTAGGACCAGGTGAGACAGCGAATACGACGAAAGAGAGAGAATTACAAGCGACAGCAGTTATATACGATATTCAAGCACAATGAGACTAGACTAAAACAAGAAGAGATTAACGATGACGCAAGGCCACTACAACATAACAAATGAATCATAGAACAGAGAAATTCAACAACGTTGCAGGAGACGCAGTTGAGTAGTAGCAAGTCGGATGTCAAAGGAGGTTCTCCGTGGGAAGCAGGCGCACGTCTTATATAATTTGTTCCAACCTTACATCAATTAAAATGAATAAAGTTAAAAAGACAGAAACAAAAAGATTTCTAAGTGGAATTAAATTAAAGTGTATGCTACATAACAGACCTAATTAATTAAAAACGTACGTGATTTAACTGAATAAGCAATTTCTTCGCTCAAATTTCCTGTCCTATATCAGCAAGTAAGCATACGACATTCGTACAGACATGTTCTCTTATTGGTAACTCAGAGCATGCACAGAGCTGTTCTTACAGTACACGTGAAAACATATTTTCTGCTATACAATTTCACTAAATAAGCAGTCACCTGAAGGCTTAAACGAAACGTTTACTCTAGTTAAAATTGTAATTGAGCTCAATCAGTGACGGCACCGCGCATTTTTTTTCCACAAGCCATGGAGAGCATCCCTGGCAATGGAGAGCCTAAAATATCTGGAGGGGACAAAACCAAGTTTTGGAGAATCCCTTTTCAGTTGATTAGAACGACAGCTGGAGGATCGCTTTTGCACTGTTCAGCGGGTGCCTGGTGAGGCTTCGGGGCTAAGCCCCGAAAACTTTTGACAATATCCCTCGCAATTTTGCAAATTGCTTTCATCTGGATGACCTTTTCAAACATTATTGTTTCTCTCACGTCTCCTTCAATATGCTAAACAATAGCTTACTGGGTGTAATTACGACGCCTCAAAAATCCCCTCTCCTACGGCGAATTTCTTGACTAATTCAGAGGAATTGAAAACTTGACATAAACTTTAACTGGGGGACGCGTCCCCCAGTCCACCCCCTACCGCCGCCCAGTTACTGTAGTCTTGTAAGTGTCAGATTGAGTCTTGTACAGTCCAAGAACGGGGCAATGCCGCAGTGATTTGTTATTGTCATGAAGTATTATTTCCGGCGTTAGGAACGATTTCTCGGACCTTTACTTTGATCAATACAAACATACATTGTCTCATACGTGGTGACCATGATGTGATACTATTGTAGCAGTCACCATAGTTACAATATCAACAATGATTTATTCCTATAGCCTCGCCTCACTATTAGCCTCAATTTCATGTAATGCAAATTGGTTCCCAGTCTTCTCTCGATNTTGTAGTTACTTCCGCTTGTCAATCATAACCACTATACAAAGTAAGTCCCTGCAGTTTACCAAATTAATCAGTAGTTATTATTATTATTATTCCGACCAAGTAGACAACAAGTTCCATAACGTTTCATTACTATTTCGGCTCTGCTTCTAGTCTGCTATTGGCGTAACGATGCCAAGTACAGTATATACCCAATCGTTACACTATTATAAGTTAAGATAGCATTCCAATTTGACTTTTAGGTAATAATCCATGCACCATCCCAGAGATTTCGAAAGTGGGTTGACCTCTGTCACAGATCAAGATGCCAGGAAATTGTTTATTTTGATGCCCATTCACCCGTACTATGATGGTCAATTTCAAGGATTATGATCGATTTCAGCTCGAAGAAAACTGAAAACTGATCATAAAAATTGGAAACTGAGGTAATGTTTCAAGAAAAACTATATTAACATGCTAACAATCGTTAATTAATACTCAACATGGGTTAGTTTAGTTTCTTTGATTTATCGTAGTTTACTACATTTAATGTATGCTATTTATTTGCTTAAGTTTTGTTGACCGTATCAATGACAGCGAGCAAATGACGTAATTTGATTAACGAGGAAAAAAGTTTATATTCTGACAAAGTGTATTAACACCCACATACACTTGTATCACAAAAACATTCGGTTTGCAATAATTGGATATATTTGTACAGAACTTCGTATTTTTTAAAGGCTTGTTTGTTTACAACTTGTCAGTTCGGACGACCTAATTCCTGATCCATTGTCTTTATCTGTTGTTTGTGATATGCTCGAACGGCTTGAAAACAATGTGCACCCAGGCAACGAGAATTTACAATTTCTGCAGACACAGGAACATGTCCCTGTCGCTGCAGCTAGCTTCCTCTTGCCGTCAGTAGTAAATAAGGGACACTTTGACTGGCTAGGGAGTTGTGAGCTCCAGATTAGTCTCAACCGTATGCTGGATTCAGGATTCTAACTGCATTTTCGTAATGTCAAGGGAGACATCGTTGATCTTATTTTTGCTATTGCAAATGACGTTGTTTACCTTGTCAACAACTTCTGTCGTTGGGGGATACTCAACAGGTGCGTAAATTCAGATCGTATGCTTTATATCGTCTAATACGTACGTGATCAATTATCATAATAATCCCTGTAGACTTAGGAGCTATTATGTTATGCTATTTTATCGCAATTGGTGTTTATCGTTTACGATTGACTGACCTGAGTTCAGAGCCATTTCAGGAGATTGACGGTTCTTTTGTTGTCGCCGCACGGTTGGTTAACTTTTATATCCTTTATTTGGTTACTTTACACCAAGATCATGTTCATGCTAAATACTAGTAATAACTTGCACATACTGTGTGAATGCACATTGCATTTTATGTCCATGGTCTAAGTAGGGTCAAGGTCCAACCATTGCTGTTCTCCGTCATGCTCTATTGCGGTCGATCATATCTTACATCCCAGGAAATCATACAGGAATCAAATAGGCTACGACGTTGCATCCATTGCCATCCTGGACAGGAGCAGATGGTCTATACTTTGGTTCACCACAGTTGGTGTTAAACTAATTGTACGTACCATCACTCTTACGATATGATGTTGGCAAGCGTGCCTGTTGATACGATCCAACAAATGCAGCCTATAGCTGTTTTTGCTGGGGAACTTGGAAAGTGCAAATTGCCTCAAGTCTCAAATATTTACAAGATCAAAGTAGCAAACATACACCGTTATAACCAATGACTAATATTGCAAGAGAAATAAGCTAGTAACTTTATTTGTAATTTAATCTAAACAAGCAGTAATAAAGAAATTCCTAATGACTATTTGGCTAGGTACTTGAAGGCTGTCAGGTCCTTCAGCCCTTTCATCATCATGGTTCAACAGACGTAAATCAAACTTAAAGCAAAGTAAATAGTCAATAGTTCGTACTCGTTAAGGGTTGCATGTACTACAGTATCATGAGCCAATGTTAGAATAAAGATGTCTTTGTTTTTGGTTTTCAGGAGAGGATGATCCACGACCTGCGAAATCTGACGTTGTCATCCTCTTCGATCAAACAAACACTGTTAGTAACGACGGATTTCAAAGTGGAGTCAATTTTTTAAAACAATATATCAAAGCTTCGAGTGTCTCACTGGAAACAAAACGAATTGGATTGATTTCGTTCGGAAAACATGCATTGGTTCACGTAAACTTGAAGACCAGTCATAATCGAGAAAACTTGCTAAAAAAGCTTGGCAATTTGACGTAAGTATCTAAATGAAGCATGAAGAAGCCACACTGCCCTTATAGCTTGCATGTTATTGATTCTGTGCTGCAATTGGAGCAGAGCAGCGTGAGGCAGATGGGTAGAGCAGCCACGACGTTTCTGCGCAGTCTGCATAAGGCGTGGCGGTCGTTGGCAGTCTCCAGCAGTTCTTCCTAGTTTTGTTTTAATTCATCAAACAAGCTGGATGGTGGTCTTCCGCGTGGTAGTGCACCATCAACGGCGTCATGCTTGACAGTCGTGGCTGCTAGACCGTCGGCTCGCAGTGTATGACCCAAGAAGCCAATCTTCCGCTCGACGACGACGAAGTATGCAGTATGCATGCATTATCTAAACTCAAGATCCCTTCACACATCATCTCACCCTGTGAATTTGGAAGACGCTGAAATAGCCTTATTCGTTGAATCAATCGGATTTTGAGGATAACATTATGATTTTAGTTTATTGTACCATTGATTACCACTCGTTTGTTTGTTGGTTTATCTGTACAACTAATTGTTTGGTCATTGCCATAGTAATATGAAGACGACTGTCAATCAACTACACAAAGCTATCTAAATGGCGAAAGTATTTTATATCTACTGACGCAGTAACTTTTTTCGATACGTTCTTGTAACAGACTTCTTTTTGGAACATTCCAGATCTGCTTTCTGTCAAGGCTCGCCATAGTTGTAGTGACATGTTGAGCTCCAGATAAATACCATTGTGTTGAGGAAAATGACGACGTCCTCATTTGTTTGGAAATCGCCTGTAATGAATAAACGGGGGTGTCATAAATTATCGAGGTCTTATTAAACAAACAAATAGCCAAAATGCGTCCTGTTTGGCATTTGAATGGTGAAGCTTTCGGTAAGTCGATTCAGGAACTCTTTCGTTCATATCCTTATCCCTGGTCTGTCATTTACAAGGTGGACACCCCACGGGAAAACAACTGAAGTCTAGTAGAAAACGTCCTGCTTAATTGCCTTACATCATCATCATCGTCATCATCATCATCATCATCATCATCATCATCATCATCAGATCATCATTTTATTTCTTTAAACTCACATTGTACTACGAAAACTGTATATACAAACAGTAATGTAGTTGTCATTATGGCACGTTTTATAAAATGGCGAGGATATAAAACTGTTGTAAAAGGATAAAAATAAAAATGTGCTAGACAACAAGACATTTTGCTATAAAAAGGGTCTTAGGTGTTTGATGCTAATATGCTAATGCTAACATTTCTACTGGATGCAGTTAAAAATACCGTCCTTCCTTGCATTAACTAAAAGCTTACCAACATACAGTAGCCTTGGATGTCATCATACCTTTGATAACAATTACCATATTTAGTAAAGATATCCAGCTGAATTGGTAAATAATTATTATACATTGAGGCATGTTCTAGGCCATATAAGAAGACGATTTGAATCTACCTGAAATTCAGATGTTGCATAAACCAAAGTGTATATGCATCAACCAGGAAGAAACATCGTCAAACGTAAGCTGCAGTAAAAATACTTACAGGCATACATATATCTCGTGGAATTACTTATAACTTCCAGTCTTTTTATGCCTCATGGAAAAATTACATCGTAGTCATCTTGTAATTTGCTATTTCAGGCAACAAGGAAAAACTGCGAAGAGTTTTCCAGCAGCATTTAAACTCGCTCTGCGCATGCTCACCACTGAGGCTAGAAAGAAAGTGCCCAAAATACTCTTGCTTGTGTCTGGTGGTCATTTTCCTACCGGTTGGACATCAAGAAGTCGGCTGTACAGAATTCACGGCCTTGGAATACGAAAATTCGTGGTAGCGATCGGATCGAAAATTAACGCGAGAACATTGAGGAATTTTGCCAGTTTGCCACTACGAAAGCATGCGCTACATCTGAAGGAAAAATCGTCCATCTCGAAAGGGATTCATTTGCTGCCAAACGTAAATCGTAAGTTGGAATTTAAAGATCATTTAATGAGGTCTATTGTATGATGGCAATTACTTATACATATTCTATTGTCCTATACAACCTAGCATTTTAGCCAACAAAGTGGAAATTTCTGTCACACTACTGCTAGATACGGATAACTTCTACTCCGATCTTATCCAATAG
This sequence comes from Calvadosia cruxmelitensis, assembly GCA_900245855.1. NCBI lineage: Eukaryota > Metazoa > Cnidaria > Staurozoa > Stauromedusae > Kishinouyeidae > Calvadosia > Calvadosia cruxmelitensis. Next base: position 21,799 of record OFHS01001488.1, read on the forward strand.
TATTCTGTTTTTAAGATCCGATTTGAACAGGGGATGATAGTCTAGCTCTTATGACAAGACATCAACGGATTCAACCAATCAGAGCCGGTCTATTTGTAGCCATCGCAACAGTGCATGGGGCATCATTCAGTATGTTAATCTGTGATAATACATTTTATGTGCCTTATAGTTAACAAGCACCTGTGCTCCTTTCATTTATCTTCAGCCAAGTTGACTCAGTGTACAAAGCCTCGTTTAGACGAATGCCACAGGCGATGCGAATGCGTGAATGGAGAACTACAAAATTGCAAACGAGTCAGGAAGGAATTCACGCAATATTCCCAGGCGGAGCGCATACGTTATTTGACGAACTACAAGTGGCTTTCTTCGATGGATACATACATTGACGATTACGTCACTTTGGTCTCCATGCATGGTGTGTTATTCAACAGCCTTATTCATGGTTCAGATCACTTCCTGCCTTGGCATCGATGGTATCTGTGGCACTACGAGAACCTCATTCGGCAGATGGACTGTCGCATAACAGTTCCTTATTGGGATTGGACATATTGGTCATCTGTAGCGTTTCAGATAGACAAACACATCTGGAGACACGCCCTAGATTGGATGGGTGGCGATGGCAACACAGGAAACGACAATTGCGTCGAGACAGGGCCTTTTGCAGATGGTATTTGGAAGCTACCAGAATATGAAAACTTACAGACTGAAAGAGAATCTACGTTCAATCCTCCAAAGAGAAAGAAATACCACAAACATTGCTTGAGAAGAGGTTTCGACGGGACACCGGCAAACGTAACGAGCTTGTTACGGCTTCTTACTATTAACATTACAAATTTTCATATATTCAATCATCATCTTCGCTTTGGGTATCACGCAGAGCTTCATTGTCTTGTGGGTGAGTGATGTGCAAGATTTGGGTTCCATTGATGAATATTGCGTAGCACACATACTGGAGAACTCCAGGGTTGTAGCTAGCTACTCCAGGGTTGAAACTATCTACTTCAGGGTTGTAGCTAGCTACTCCAGGGTTGTAACTATCTACTCCAGGGTTGTAGCTAGCTACTCCAGGGTTGTAACTATCTACTCCAGGGTTGTAGCTAGCTACTCCAGGGTTGTAGCTAGCTACTCCAGGGTTGTAACTATCTACTCCAGGGTTGTAGCTAGCTACTCCAGGGTTGTAACTATCTACTCCAGGGTTGTAGCTAGCTACTCCAGGGTTGTAGCTATCTACTCCAGGGTTGTAGCTAGCTACTCCAGAAGTAACTTGAACGACAAGTAGCTTGTAGCTGTACTGCAGTAGTCATGGCTACACTGTATTGGCAATATAATCGGTAGTGTTTTGTTAGTAGTTTCGTTCTTTTTGAGTTTTCCCTACCCTCTATTTCACTTTTGACTTTGCAGCTCGAAGTAGCCCTCAGAGGTTTCGCATTTCCATATCAAAATTGATAGCGACCCAATATCATATCGCTGTGAACATCAATCAGAATAAAATGATACCTGAATTTTATCTTTGGAGAAAAGTAACTCCAACAGTAATTATAGCTTTTATAAAAGGTTACTAGTAACGTTCGGTCTGTTAACTCTTTTCTCAAACGTAACTTTTAAATGTAACTAGTTTATTTCAATACAATGTGGCTGTGACTGAAATTGTAGCAATAGGTATGTTTTAAAGTGGTTCGAGCCAGTCCTGATTAACTCTGTTGAGGTATAGAAAATGCCCCTCTTAAACTATGGAACAGTTAGGTTATGGAACAGTTGAGGTATAACTGAAGGAGCTCAAAAATGATGCAGTACTGTATATTACACACATTGTTGAACTTGTACCCTCATTAAGCACGACGACGGAACTGTAGGTAATTAACTTACACTTTTTAAGTATGTACTGTGCTTTGACATTTTCAATGAGAGTAGCACCAATCAGTAGATCAAATCAGAAGTTTTGTATTTTGTAAGTTGATGGTTCCGTGCGAGGGAGACAGAGACGACAACATTGCGAGTGGCTCCTCGAAAGGATTTCGAGCACACGCATTTTCATTCGACAAAACACTATATATTTACAACGCATGACTATGCAAACTACCGCTGACACACGTTGACACCAGAACAATCCAACACCTAACGCATATGACAAAGTGACGCCACAACACTTGACACTTCCTGTGACATCACATACATACATATTGTATTTTATTCGTCAATATGTGATGCTATGAAATTGCCGTTATACAGTAACGTAAGGTGTGTGAACTGTCTTGCATTGAATTCCGATTATTTGTAAATCATGATATTCAAATATAGTTCTCTACAAATTTATCAGAAATCGCAACATTAAACGGTACGGCAAAGTGTAGTCCATATTTGTGTATCAGATAGATACAACAACTACTGATTTGCAAATGTTTTGGCTGTAAAAACCCTATTAGTATAATCTGCGTGAGAGTATTGCAATATTGTATCACAGCTTGTATTATCTTTTATTCAGGCGTATAGTCCACATGCAGAATGGGATGCAATTGATTATAATATTATTCGCATGGATAAGAGAATGGGGTTGGCTTTGTTCAGAGTGCATCCCAGTGTAGGCTTGTTTATATAGATTGTCAATTTCTATAATGTTCTTGGTTGTCAAAATATCGATATCAACTCAAAAGCGACTGGTTTTTAATATGGTTGCGATGTACTTTCCAGGTGGAACAATGTGCACTTCATGGTCCTCCAACTCTCCATTATTCTTCTTTCATCATGGCTTCCTTGACAAGATCTGGCGTAGATGGCAGGCTAAAGGAAATGAATATTTAGAAGTCTTTTTCAAGGGACTCAGGAATGCCACAATGGAGAATGCTGGATACTACCAGGACGATTTTTACAACAGTGACGATCTACCCCTTGAGACGAAGGTAGCATATACAAAATTCCCTGCTCAGCAAAGTGATGGATTCATTCCATTGGTCGGAGAGAAAGATCCACAAGGTAAATCCTTGAAGTATCTCTTTCCGAGAACGATGTGTTGTCTAATTTCTATAGTTAAAGGTATATATAATTTAGAGAGATGCAAAGAAATAGCAATATAGATCAGCGCATCTATGATGCGTAACAGTCGCGTCGCTGCAGTATGTCACCATAGTCGGGCATCATTGCAAGTAGGACGACCAACGACTGCTCCTAGAACTGTGGGAGAGTAGACGAGTATGGAGGCTTTCTCACTCCGTAACACATATAATTCACAGACATGTGTCGCTGATCCACGACAGGGAGAGATGCATATTTCCAAGGAGTACATATTGTTGCTCGTGCCAGACCTCTATGTCGTGACACAGCATAAGATACAAGACATACGGAGTTGTTAACACGACGAAGTACACGCGGCAAAGACGAGGATTACAGAATGACATGGCTTCATATTTTTACAATCACGTGACTGTACTATGACGACATCAAGTTTACATAGAACACGCGTCAGCCACTATAGAACCCGCCACGTCCCAGGACGTGAAAGCGTTGTCCCAGGACGCATGCTGGACTCTGCCTTTTTATTCTGCTTAACAGGTGCTGTCAGAAATTTAGCTGTATCCATTTGTGCTGTACACTGTACAGTATACTGCTCAAAAGAAATCGATACTTTTTTCTGCAATATAATATCGGTCGCTTCGTCTTTGTCGATTCAAGCCCAGTGGTAGCGACAATGGGGCATTTGGGCTACAGCAATTGCGTAGCGGCACGGCAATTGCGTATCATGGAAGAACTATTTGCATGCCAGGGTAGTATTTTTAAACAGTTCACTACGGTTTAGTTACCTTTTTTCTTTATTCATTAGTTGCAGATGAATTAATATCTGAAGATACTTCCATTCCTGATTTGAGCCAAGAAGCGTTGGACAATATCATCCTTCTTGATGTCAATGACCCCGCGGAAGAGACGAATAGCAAGGCAAGGATGGCATCGAAAGAACTATTCAGAATCAGCGACGAAGACGAAATGATTACGAGAAAGATTAGGAAAATAATCGATCAAACCAAGGGATCAGACCATTTAGGGATTTAGTGAATCGAACATGCATATAAATTAAATTAGTTACAACGGGTTGAGCTCGTTTCGTCTTTTTTGTCTAAGCGAAAGGTTATTCTCAAATAACTATACTGCTAGAAAATGTTCCGAAATACTTTATTTCGTTGAATATATCTCCAATTTGACTACAGATACAAATAATTAACGACGCTCAAGATGCAAAAGACTAGAATCCAAATGTTAAAATTGCTATAGTTCTTTAGCTGACTCTAGGCTTCAATGGACAAGGTTTAGTTAGAATAATTATCATTATTTCATTGTATAAAGGATTTATTTCTGTGTCTGCAATACTTTGGTTCTTCATCTTTAAAATAGCTATATACAGTAATACAACATGTTTTATAAAAGAAATTACCTTTTATTTTCGATGGGTACAGTAATACATATTGTACTGTATTCTTTACTTTAAGATCAAATACGATCAAATGTACGACTTTAGATAATCTAATATATAGTTTAGATAATCTAATATATAGTCTAAAATGTTTGAAAATATTGCTTGACATTGATGCAGAAACTGATGTGGTCCCAATTGCTCTTGGCATCTTTGAGATGAATGAAGCTAAACAGTTTTTCTGCCAGATCGGAAGTCTCTGCTTTTTTGAACCATTAAACTAATAATTGATGTATACAGCAGTTAATGCTCTCTTTGTTTCTGTCGCGGAGTAAAGACGAATAATAATAATTATTGTTATTGTTATTATAATTATAATGTGTGACAGGATAGCGCAGTGGTTAGGAAGTCTAACTCACAATTTGGATGCTATCGATGATAAAGCTTGTCA
>OFHS01001489.1:7552-27290 GCA_900245855.1 Calvadosia cruxmelitensis
CACGTGACGGTTTGCACTAAAACTTCTTTTGCGCCACACATCAAGCCCCTCTCCACCAGGGGAGCAATATGGTCCACACAGCAGTTGCTGCTGGGATTCAACCCCACACCCGGGGGACGGAAGCAAGCGATCGTGCTACTCGGGCTACTCGGCCATAAGCCGTTAAAGCCACGAGATCGTTTGTTACATCACTCACAGGAGAACGTTTGTCATACTTGATTGTCTAACTTCAAATCATTGAATGGCGGTCCAGCAGATTGTTTCATTTTCACGGGGGGCCAACTATCGAGGACAATGCTTCTGGAGACAACCTGTTGTGTCAATGACGTCATACGGAGCCAAAATCATTATCACCATCACACAGCTAACCATTTTATAGAGAGACGAAACAGCTGTGCAAATAGACCAAGATAACTGGCCAACTAGTAAACTATCTACCACTGTAGTCGTGATGCTATTGTGTATTTTTTTAGGATTGTTCAAGTAAGAGCATTTTAGTAACATATAGTCTATATCTGGCCGAGCTACTTCAAGAACACGCGAGGGGTTCTGTTGCGACAAACAATAAACGTTGCTGGTGCAATAAAGTGTACAAGAACTTGATGTCTGCAAGCCTAAGATTCTGTCGTTTATACGGCGACGCTATTGTAATGGTACTGTTTTGTTGTGTTCTAGTTGGAATTCAGTCGAATTATCGGTCCGATGTCGGCCGATATCCAACGGACTCGCACTAACACTCCCATGCAGGCCACGCCATTAAGCCTCCATAATCCACTGTCGCTCAACGTGGTAGGTTTCTCATAACGAGGCAGATCCGTTCGTTGTCCTGGTCTTCATTGCTTCACTATCTTTTCCGTTTTGTCTTGAAGGTCAAATGGCATCCGTCGTTCAAGTCAAGGACATTTTTAGCCAGTGGTGGAAACCTTGGCCTCGTTCGCATTCATAATCTATCTTCTTGGGATGGAAGTACCGACGAATGAATGTTAGTGACTCTTTGCGCATGCGTTGATGTATCACCACATGACGCAGGTGTATTCCTTGAACATGTTCGACTGAATATCGCCCGGGTGCCTTGTTTGCCGTGCTGCTTTGAACAACAGCTCACTTGGTGTTTGTTTTAAGAATAAGCGAATCAAACGAAGCGAACCCGCCACCTCGTGTTAAGTGGATGCCCTTTGCTGATAGGACGATACTGTCGTTTCTAGAATTCACTTGATCGTCATTACCAAGTGGTGTTAATCAATGGCGCAAGCAGCGGACGGGTGATTTGTGCCGTCTGTTGAACTGTTTGCCTTGCGTCCAACCACCCAACGTACCTTTTTAGGACATGCCTGATTGGTCATTGTAAACAAATTGAATTCTTGAGCGATGTATTGAAATCTCTTGTTTTCCTTCGTTAGACGTTTTAAACACAGATCTTTTCACATTGAAAAGGCGACATCAAATATTCAGAAAACCGGTGGTGAGGATTAAAATTGTTCTGTTTAGTTTGCCCACACTGCCTGCATTTCTCATGTCCGCATAAGGAAAGTGGGGAAATTGCAAACGCCTACGATCATACTGCGGTACAGTTATCGTTAGATTAAAACTGCATCACAGCAGGCGAGCAGGATAGTGACGAGAGAGCGTTGTTCATTTTCGCTGTCTATCCATGAACTGACGATCTCAGAGATAGCCTATGGTCCAAGTGCTCATCAGCTATTCATAATTGGACATGCGTCTGTTTGCATTCCGTCTACAACCATGAATGTGTACAGTTGTCTTGTTGTGCTCAAACTTAGATCTGTCCAGATTGACTCGCTCTGTGTTTGCCTGGGCTAAGAGTGAGCAGGTGCTACACAATCGTCTGATTGATATCATCGTCAGTATGTGTTGCTGATGTCGTCGATGTGTGTCTCATTCCGCTGACTCTTCTGCCTCGTGCCGCCAGCGTAGGAGGCTGGCCTGTGACTGCTGCTTGAGCACCTTAAATTGTTATGAAACACATCTCATGGCGGCTACGTATATGACCATCAATATGGTATGTTTTACATGAGATGATTGCCGTGTGGTCTTCGTTGTATTGATACGCGTGGAGCGTCGGATATCTCTGGATTTGTTCCCGTTCTCTGGTAGATCTAACCTGTTGGATGCCTCACGTTTCATCGGAACGTCGGCACTGATTTTGTTATCTCGTTGAATACTTCGACACAGCGTGTTCCCATGGCGGTACAAAGAAGCATATCGACTGAGGTTATACTGTGGCTGTTAGCCGCGCTTATCGTGGTGTGTAACGCTTTCGTCTGTCTTGCGTTTATACTGAATAGACGTTTACGCTCGGCTACCAACGCCTTTGTGTTTTCCATGTCGCTAAGTGATCTGCTGGTTGGTTGCTTACTCATTCCTTGCTACATGAAGGCGCCGCCTGCCTTCTTCCTGCCGATGGTCGCCTTCTCCTTGCTGTGTGTCATTGCCAATGTGGCCGCCTGCGCCTTCGATCGCTACGTGGCCATCCTGCGTCCGCTAAGGTATAACATGCTAATGACTGGTCGCAAGGTGAGAATCATTTTACTATTCGTCTGGTTGATTCCCTTGATCGCCACCGCTCTGCCGTTCATATGGGGACGCACCCGCAGTCCCGTTCTAATGCGCTGCCACCTTGGTGTTCTGACCTTCTCAGTGTTGATCATATGCATTGCGGCCTGTCTCGCTTACTGCCGCATCTTCTTAGTCGCCCGCAAGCATGTAGCTGCTATTAACTTCTTGCGGCAGTTCAGCCGCATGGAAAAATCAAACACTAATCAGAAGAGGTTCTCGTTTAAATCTGTGATGCGAGATGTCCGCTCTGCGAAACTTCTGGCCGCAGTAGGCTTGACCTCGTTCGTGTGTTGGCTTCCGTTGATCTTCATTAACATATTCTATGACATATTTCCAGTTCCATCATTACAAAGCCCAGTCCTGGTGGAGATCTCCGTTTTCACGATATTCGCCAACAGCCTAATTGATCCTCTCATTTACGCGTTATTTCAACGCAATTATCGCGCCACCATTTTCTCTTGGATACGTTGTCGTCTCATATGCCACAGTTCCTATGGCAACGACCTCATTGACCCTCCTAGTAGACCATATACGTGTCATCTCAGTCTCACAGAAAAGGAACAATCGATCGTCGAACAATCACAATGGAAAGACGACCGACTTCAAGAAGCGAATGGAGAGAGTCCCTTGTGAACTTCTAGCATCCTGCGTCTGTAATCTTGAATTCATGAATATATTGACATGCGTATCATTAGCTACGATAATTGGGATATTGCTTTATTGCTTGATACAGAGATGCTCGCTGGCTGAGTAGAATTGCTTGTGTTTAAGTGGCCGATTACAATGTACCTGTCAAACTACGTATTAGTTAACTATTGCTTGAAATATTCAAAGCAACTCCGGCTAATCCGTGTGCTCCAAATCTTACATGGATTACCAATTGGATATTGAACCTTGCTGTTGACAATCTGTCAGCTGCGCCTGGTCGAGAGCCATTTAGTCAGCAAGTCATGCAATCGTCCTTTGTTTCCGACGGAGCGCCAGATGGTTGCCAACAAACACGACTAACAGAACACCATTAGCTCATCTATAGCTATACTCTGGTAAATAGAAACGACTCAAAATACAAGCAAACATCTACGACTTTGACAACGAAATCTTCCTTCATCATCTTGCTTTATAGATATCATCCCGATTGTATGTATACTTACGGACACGCCCTAACGAAACGTTTCTTTACTGTTGACACAGTTTCGTTCGAAAGCAAGCTGACGTACAGATGGTTCCATTGTAGCTGACAGGTGCATTATCAACATCATGGCGTGTTGGAATAATTATAAGAAGAAAACTTAGCCCTGCGTGGGGCCGTTTGAAGACGCTTGACCGCAAGAGACTAGTCAGCTGTAGGAACGTAACAGCAGTTGACTAGTCGAACCCTTTCGCTGTAGCTGGCTCTCTAGATTAGTATTATAAATCAGGGGAAAACTATAGCAAGTCAAGAAATCTTCTGCAAAGCTCTGTGGGTGAATTTGTTTTTAATTTGGGATAAGCTAAAGCAATCTCTCCTATTCCTACTTACGTCAGATTATCATGGCGCCATCTGATGTGTAGATGACATTGTCAAACAGGGCTTATCACGTGATATTATTCTGAATCACGTGATGTTGTGCTCGTCAGAGTATTTCGTGAATAGAAGCTGCCATTTCTTATCGGGTTTTGAAAAAGGCAAAACAATTACGAGCTTCTTTCTTCAGTTAAACGCAGCTGCTACTTCGTTTCTGTTATGGTTTAATTGAAAAATGGAATAGAAAAATGGTAATTTAGCAAAACCGATAGAGAAAGTGAAGTTTTGGCGCTTTCAAGAATCGTAAACGAGGCCTTTGCAAACTTCGCAATGGAGTTTGAACATTTCGAATTTCAAGCGACACCCTTGGCCTAATCTTCTCAGATTTTTGGGAGTTTCCGTCTACGGCAGGAAATTGATAATGCCAATCTAACGTTATAGATTTTGCTTGCCTTCCCTAAATATCAAAGAAAGAATAATTTTCATCGCACAAGCGATTCTACCATTACCACAATATTAAATGAGTAGGCTATTTTAAATGATAAATTGTAGATTTTAATGATTTTGTTGGTGTGCCACTTTCGAAATGTTTAAGAGTACATGATGACTCTACCATTGCTTGACGAACAGGAGAGAAATTTACATGAAATTAGACTAGTTATGCAATTGTAACATACGTGAATTTATACCATTTACATTTCATTCGATACCGCCGAAACTGAGTAAGCACGTTTTTCCAGGCATCGGATGCTTTGAAGTATCACCGCCAAGATGCCAGTCGATGCATGATGTATGTCCCGCAGTTCTTTTAACTTCGGCAGCACCTGCCACAGTCTGCATTTCATTCGGCATACTAAGCCTTTGTTTAAATGGGTATATGATGATATTAAAGTTGAATAAATACGTTCCCATAAATCGACTCGAGACCATTGCAAGCAGTTTTCATGCAAGATATCTCGCACAGATGTCCACCACCATTTCGTTTTTCAAAGGACAATAAGAATTTGGAACAATCTTCCAGAGAGTGTCGTATTAGCAAGAACGTTGAAGAAATTCAAATTAGAATTATCTGATGTCAATTTGGAACAGTTTTATAGACATTCATTTTAATGTCTATTGCTGCATAGTATTCAATTGTCCATGTATTAATTTTGCGTGCAGCGTAAGAGCTATGTGTATTGTATAGCCTGCTACGTGTGAGTTCTTTGTTTTTGACGTTTGTTGAATAATAAAGACACATACAGTACAAATACATATAGCTATCTATTGATGCCGCTATACAATTGGCATAAATTAGCCAGATCTTAGTAGTCGATTGAATTAATGACATCAATCAGTTAGTCAGATTTCGAATCCATTCTTGCTGCTGATTGGCTAATTGCCTTGCTCCAATCTACTGTATACTTGAGATTTTTCACAAAAGATAAAAATGGGGACGGATTCATATTATAGATAAAATGGGATAACATATTTTAACTTGAATCCAAATTAATTGAATAGTAAGAAATATTTGCTTGAGATAATTAAGCCCATTGGATTAAAAATTCTTTGTTCGATTGGAAAGCAGGCATTTTTCATAGAAACAACTTGGAACATTCTAATCAAAAGGCCAAGAGACTTTCATGGACCGGGACTAAAGCGTAATCTGGGACTAAATATCCAGTTCCATCTATTGTACGTATTTTAGTAATTTAGTCCAGACTTACGCTTTAGTTCCGTCCATGGATGGGGCCCTAGGTGGCAAGTTAATAGCGGATAATCTTAAACAGTGAAGGCATTGACCATCCAAAGGGGAAATGCCATCCGTGTTTTAGTATCAGTACCTTGCGCAGACCTGCTGGAGGACATTTTTAATTTGATTATAAACTTTTAAATTAGTAATCCTCCATGCACAGTCCCATTGCATGTCGGAATATAAATGAGTTGACCTCTGTCACAGGTGAAGACGCCAGCGAAATGCTCTGTTTGCAACTCAATCAGCAGCCGTACTCTTTTCAATGATGGTCAATTTGTTCTTAGCTGTCAAAATTGTAAATTTCAGCTCAAAACTACGTGCCTAAAAACATTTGTATCCCGTCATGCATTGGGACTGGGCTTGGTCCATTGACTGGGAGCTTCATGTTCAGATCATAATTTCCAGTGAGTAAATAAACTATATTGTATATAAACTATAGATATTGGACGTTTCAACATATAAAAGTAATGACTGATTGGTTTAAAATAATTTATTTACAGTAGTCTCAATAGTTGGTGTACTAGTCTAACCTACAGTATCTAGTAGTCTTTATATTTATTCCCGCAACGATAAACTAGTTCTTTTTAAGATATATTCATGCTCGGGATTCTATAAAACATATCTGTAATGGTAACTGTGTCTGTGTACAGTAGAATACGAGTCGAAATAAATTAAATTGAGTAGAGTCTATTCTATGCACAGCAACGTACGGTAACAAATTCCATGAATATTTAAATGATTATACTAATGCAGAAGAAACCAACTAACAGTGATCTAAACTGAAGATGAACGATACCATAACAAGAGATGCATCGTAGAGACTTCATTTCGAAGAACTGATGATGCGTAATCCACAAATCACGGATAAAGGCTGAAATACTTTAAACTGCTTCCTGTTTGTGTTTATGATTATCGTCATTTAATGTTAATATGCAATCATGGAGCAGATTTCCTTTCCAGATAGCTTTTTAGATGTCGACAACTGATGAAGACACACATGTTTGTTTGACTGTTTGTGGTAGTTAGCGCTACAAATGAGGATAAGCAATTAAGCAGGCAGGAAATGAGGATGAGCAGGCAGGAATGATGTTAACGTAGGCTATGGTGTCTTTAGAATACATAACAATTTCAAAATATTCTTCACTTTTCCTTCTTGGATATTTTTCAATATAACCGACAGTCCTATCAACTCAAATATGGGTAATTAAGTAGTTTTGTAAATCGGTGCTAAAGAAATTTGTTCAAATTGGCCCAGAGATTTACGGATGATACATAATTAATTTAATTATATCCAATAGCATCTATCTCTAATGACGTCACATCGTCTATGCCTCTATGCCTATTCATAATTGCCCTGTTCATCTTTTAATGAAAAGTAAGTTGCTACCAAAGAGGAATTTCAAGCTCTGGAGGTCAAAGGAAGTTTTTTGCCTGTAGGAATTGATGATGGAATTTGGAATTTGGATGACACATTTCTTCCACTGTTCTTTTTCGTCACCTTGGTTTTGATATTGTTCGCAAAACAAATAATATTATACTGTCAAGTCGCAACCTGGCATGGTTACCTTATACATTCACTACATTAAACTACTCTGAAGCTGGTATAGTAGACGAACAAGGAATCGTACATAACTGCGCAGACGTATTGGTTTACCGGGAAAAACGTTTGTCTGCACGCATGTCAGTGCCAGACAAAAGTGTATCTTCGCGCACATATCGAAGGCAGACATGTGGGCAAAAAGATCTCGTGGAGGCTCCTGCCTCCTGGGATATTCATCATATTCAAGAGCTCGATGCACTCATTCCCACTCAGTCAGATCGGTGGCATTGAAAAAGATTGAGTGCCGTCTTCATAGCTCCTGAAAGGGATTTGTCATTAAAATGTTATAAGTTCCTGTCCTGCTTACATCGAAGAATGTGATGCTTGTCTAGACATTACAAGGAAGGATGAAGGTTCCTAGCATCATAACTGCATAGAGGGTACGATTGAATGCGTTTGACGAACAAAAAAAGAAATCTACGTGACATTAAACTAGTTATGCAACTGTATCAGACACGATTTATCCCACTTGCATTTCATTCAATGCCGCTGCTTCACTGCCAATAAAGCAATCTCCTGGCTTCACCCATGTGGAAGATGTGAAGTCGCTTAATATCCCAAACGCGTTGAGGCTGTGCTTAGCAAATTCAAATGATTGTGCTTGGTTGTCAAGATTGTCTTGAAGATCACAGTCTGAGACCATCGCGGCAAAAATAATGGTCGATGTGGTCTAGCGGCTAGTACTTGTGGCTGCCAGTCAGGCTAACCGGGTTCAACTCCCGGTCCACCTGACACATAAATTCGTTGTCTTCTGATGTGGTTTTAGTTCTCGAAGGCTCCAAGGGAGACAATCCATCGGCTTATTGGGCTACCCTCGTTAAATAAAGTGACATTTACAAAGGCAATTGCGATGATACAATCAGTCAGCGAAACAACCCACAATTCTATTTTCCGTTATTTCTTAATGCTACAGAATGAGCATACCCTTTTCCTTCAAATAACATCATGACATCAATGTCAAGATGATGCTGAAACCAACAAATTAAATGCAAAAGGTTTCAATCCAATTGCATTGTATAGTTTCTAGATAAAATAAAATAAAATATTCCAGGTGATATTCGATGCATGATTCTTCTGCCAAGAAATAAATTTGGAAAAGTGAATAAGTTGCCTGTGGTTTCATTTGATTCACGGTAACACCCGGTGCTTGTCAGTCTATCAACAATCCCACCTAAAAGAGAAACAGAATAAAATAATTATATCGACAACCCTATAATACGGAAACGTCTGTCGGTTTGTATGTTTGTTTATTTGTACGTTTGTTTGTTTGTTTGTTTGTTTGTTGGTTTGTTTGTCGGTACAAAACTGGGTACCTGCTACTCAGTTGAAAGTATGGGCGGCAAACTTCCCGGGAAAATGTTGGCCTTGGTTGAAACCCCTTTTCGAGACGCGCGATGTTTAGCCAGCTCTGAAAGAAGGTCAAAGTTGAATAATGCAAATTGGCGCAGAACATAACGGAGCCGTTTTTCAAAAAGGTCGCTTTGAAGTCGAGCTATGTTCTCTACAAATTTGATGAAACTATCGCTGTGGAATGGGCACCTCGAACTCGCTGTGCTTGCTGTGGCAAATCGTTGCGCTCGAATGGTTGGAAATCAATTTCAATCTCTTGCGAGTCACCGTGCTTTGTTGAAGTGTCGGGCAGAGCAAGGAAGACTGCAAACGCTATTTGCCATGGCAGACAATTATTATGCAGAGGAGCTGCAGCCAACACGTTTTAATGCAGACACCCGACTGATTTGGTTTGGTCTTCGGGAAATTATTGAGGAATTGACCTGTGGAACAAGAGGTATCGTCCAACATCAAGCAATCTGTTGTACTTTCAGGTTTCATTTGACTTCGATTTGCAAGTCGTAAAATATTTTTTAATTATTCATTTCCTATACTTCAATTTCTAAAAGAAATATTATTGGCATTCAAAGACCGTCGGCTACGTCCATGTCGATAATAGTTCATGGTGTTCAATTCTGATGTTCGTTGGCTATGTTATTTTTCATTGAAATGGTAGTTGACGGCATGATTTATAAGTTTGATTCGGTCAGGTGGTTCGCAAAACAATATTATATAATTATATCAACTGCTTCGATATCAAATAAATTTACTGATTTCACTTGAAGTTACTTGTTGCACTGCAGTGTTGTTGAAATGGCTTTGACCAGCAGCCGAAATCCATTGAATAGACAACAAAACAAAGTAAGTAGAATATTGAATTATCAATCGCATGCTGCAACTCAGGGGAGCCTGTGCCGATGTTCAAAACTACTCTTATCAATGTGTTTTCTCGTAAAGCACAAAAGTAATAACTTAAAGCTGTTACAGTGTTACTCTTCTATGAGTTCGCCGTGGTTGTTTTGAGTTTATATATAAATAAACGTGTTGACTGGATGAGTGGATGTCATGAACTTTATTTTGAAATCCGTCGCAATGTTGTCGCAGACTGTTTCTTCAAACATTTTCTCAAAGATGTTACGTTACTGGTTGCCTATATTCAACCGCAGTAATAACTAGTTTAATATATTAGACGTCTCTTATAGATTCGAATTTTTAGAATTATTTTAGAAGTTGATTCGCTTTATCCTATTGATAATGTCGTACATCCTTTCAAATTGGAGGGCCAAGTCACAATATTTTCCAAGAGGTCATTTCAAATCAGCAACTCTAAATTTGTTATCTGGCAAAAATATAAGAGCCATGCAGTAAAATAATGCTCTGAACTGGCCTTGCCATCAACATATTAGAAATACTAGGCAAATCGTAGAAAAATTGCAGAAGCCCTTCGATATTCCTATTAGAGAGCCGTTACATCACTTGCCTTTCCAGAGCGAATGTCACTTGCTACATTTTGATGCAATAACAATTTGTTTAGACCATTGTCTTTTCAAACACGAAGCCAGAAAAAATACTGCTGTTTTTGGGAAGGATTTATGGCACCATGCTTCTATAGTTGTACATAGGTTTCAACCATGTCTTTGCCATTCAGATTGAACACTGTCTGTAAAAAGATTTGAAACTTATCTATGTCTATCATCTTATGAAAGCAATTATTCAGATATTTAAGACTAGTTAATTTTATGCACATTTTGATCATTCATCCCTGCCATCGGCTATCCTCTATTGTTTCGAATTTAGAAAGAACAAATAATTATGATTATTCCAACGTAAATGTCAAATGAAATCAGTAAAGACTCTAAGCACCCTTTCGGGACAGGAACTGTTTGATACATCTTCCTGTGGTTAATTCAATAAACTCTTTTTCATTGCCATCAACAAACAAAATAAATTACTGACCTGTATTCTATAAGCCTGTATTGAGCGACCACCTGTTCTATGAGACCACTTCTTATGTTCATACTTTATCGATATCATTTACATGATATGCAATGTTCTTAAAGTTGATCTAACTATGGTGAGGCAGGATATATTGCTTTATGGGTTTAAAAAAACAGAGTACTGTGATTTTTAGTGGACTAATTAAAATTATTTCATGGTAAATGTCTAATAAAATCAGTAAAGACTCTAAGCGCCCTTTCGTGACAGAAACTGTTTAAAACACCTTTTTGAGGTTAATTTAATAAACTCTTTTTCATTGCCATCAACACAGTATTCAATAAACCTGTATTGGGCGACCACCTATTCTGTGAGACCACTTCTCATGTTGGTACATTCTCGATATTCTCTGTATGATTTATAATGTTCTTAAAATTGATTTTAATATGCTCTGGCAGGAAGTACTGTTTTATGGGCTAAAACGGAGAACTGTGATTTGTATTGGAATAATTAACATCCACCCAAAGGCGAAGCAATGACGCTGGACACAGCTGTGTTAGCAGCGCGGACCAGCAAGTCTATATCTACCGGTATACTTCACAAACGTCTGTCTTTTTGTTTGTCTGTGTGATCAAAGCCCGGCACCTGCCACTCATTAGCAAGTATGGATATGACTAGCTCTGGGAAACAATAAGGCTCTGGTTGTGCACGGTTGTCGAAGAACACCGCACAGCGCCAACACTCGAACTAGGTCAAAGTTGATTAGTGCAAATTGGCATAGAATCTAACGAAGCAGTTTTTTAAAAAGGTCGCCTTGAAGCCGAGCTATGTTTCGTGCAAGTTTGACGAAATTATTGCTGTGGAATGGGCACCTTGAATCTGCCTTGCTTGCTTTTGCAAACACTTGCGCTCAAATGATTCGAAATACTATATAAATCACTGTATTTTTCTTCTTTTCCTAATTTATTGATCTTTACTCCATTGTACTGATAAGATTACGGTCAAATGAATTGTAAGTTTTATTCAGATTCTTTGTAATCCACTACGTGCTCCAACAAACAAGGAGCTTTTGCTTACAGAGTCACATCAGACTTGCAGATGTGCGTAATTTAGTCATTGTTTATTTGCTTTGTGTATAATTTACTATGATTGTTTGAAATAAAAGTCTAAATGTCTATCTAAATAATTGAAATAATTAAATAGTCAGTACCTTTCAGACTTATTAACCCTTGTCCTGCTCATAAAACTAGTTAAATGAAGACTTGAAGTTGCTGTATCGATTGCTGATTGGTTGATCTCAAGGGACTAACTATCTGATTGGTTACATGTTGCTACTTTTGAAATGTTTCGAAAACGTGTATACACGTCAATAGCAGGACAAGGGTTAACAGTTATTACATATACTATTGTGCAAATTAGAATGAAACGAGTACAGTGGTTGCTGCTTCTGACAATCCCCTCTAAACAACTCATCGGCACTTGACATTGGTTCCAACAAACGGGTGATATTGCTAAGCAAAGTGATGCTAGCTATGAGAAACAATCCACTGAAGAAGTTGGAAACACAAGGATTTGGTTTTACGAAAGCAGCTGGGTTTAATTTATTAATATCAAACGGCATCCATGGTATTACCACAGGACACATTCCACACAAATCATCACAGCTGTGGGTTCTACCCTCTTTGATTTTCTTTAAACTTTGCACACGGTTAGGTACCACTCAATACAATGATAAAATGTTGGGTCCCAGATGGATGCGACTGCGTAATTACAAGGTGTTAAAGTTGTTCTTCACTGAGTTTCTGTTGGTTAATGGCTCAAACCAGACACAATTGATACAGACAGGATGGTAAATGATCAGAGACAATACTAGTGAAAGTGACTTTCAAGTTCAAAAGTAAGCTTAAAATCGTCATCTATTCTGATTTCTGCTAAGCATTATCAAAACCTCTTCTGCGATAGCCTTCACGGCTGCACAACATAGTGTGGCACCACGGCGGAGATTACACCATTGTTTCCAATTCTGAGCTACATCACAGCTTGAACTGTGCACTCCTTGAAGGTTGATGTACTAATGTACTTATATTTAATCAGGGCATCTTAACAGTCGAGAAGGCCTGAAGTACTTCACTGAAGTGAAGGAGGGCCTATCTTCAAGGAGTAAAGAGCATGAGACGTGCCATACTATTGTTAAAACGTGCACCCATGGACACATCATAAAGAATTTGATTTTGCTCACACACAGAAAACTAAAAGTGAGGAATATTAACTCAGTAGCACTCTGGCGCTGATTGCACATTGCACTATCTAAATATTATACATTTTGAACTGGCATTGAGAAGGGCCCATCCAGACAGATTACGTACAATCACAATTACGTTCTGTACTAGATCTCAACGTACTGTAAATATGAATTTTTGGGCTAAAATTGAGAAGGGCCTATCCAGATTGAGGGAATGAAAGCATGTGCTTTGAGTGCCTACTGGATAAACTGGCTCTGCAAGCAACCCTCCTTTGCAATATTGAGCAACGTACATTTTACAGTGCATTTTAAGGGCAGACTACACACTACACAGAGCATTTTAAGAATTAGAAATTCCACACAACCAACCTCACTCAAGTAACATCACTGTTTGAGCTCATCAGGAAGGGGAGACTTGGGGTGTTTGCTTTCAAAGTGCTGTCTGTATGTTTTAGGGTCTGGCATCTGAGACTGTTGAAGAGAAACAATGCGTATGTACTCAATTTAATACAAATAAAAACAATAATCTCTCCACTAGCAAAATTTCTTCCCTAACACTCCATTCTAGACTAAAAATCAGAGATAAAATATACTGGACATATGTTTGAATGCGTGGTCTTGCATAAAGGAAAGTCAGCTGTCTTCTAACAAACTTTAACAAAATATTTGGCATCATTCCATTAGAATGAGAAGAGAATTTGAAATCTAAAATGATATGCAGCAAATCAGAATATAATAATGTATCATCAATTCTATTGACATGACATTTTACGGCAGTACGCCAAGAGTTGAAAGTAAACTTTATCCGTTTATTTCATAAAAATTTCAAATAAAACACCTCACATATCTTGGTTAATCATTAAACCCATTCTTTTGGCTTTTGATTGGTCCAACATTTGCCGCTGTGTGAGCGTGTTTGCGATCTGTTCCAGACTTGAACAAAAGTGCGAACAAAGGAAGGTGAAATCTGAGGAACTCATGAGGCACAGCCTCTTTGTTTGCACTTCTTAAAACTAGCTGGGATGGTGTTAAACTTTCAAAAATAAACACGTTGAAGGAAAATCACTGGATAGAATCCTGAGTGAAATGCAAGGATAATATTTTATCAAAAGCTGAAGCATGATTCATGATGCTGAAAATTCATTAACAATTCGTTTGTAGTGTGCAGAGGAATGCTGCAGCTCTACAATAAATTGTCAGGTTCGACCAAGTAATTTTGTCTTAACATGTCGAGGTCAACATGCATAGAATGTATGAGGAAAGGATATGCGATGGCTAATGCAATAATCAAGCATGTACTGAGCAATAATTCTTGTAGTCATTCTTCGTTTGCTATAATTGCAATCTTGAAATGCAGTTTAAGTATGACTATCCTGCGGATATAAAATGACCTCCAAAGTGGGAGCTATAGAAATTCGACAATGCACTACTTATGAGAGGTTAATGATCTTTGAAATTAACAAGATAGAAAGACTATATAATAGTATATTGCTGTGTGAGCAGCAGAGTATCCCACTTGCCTTGCAGACTGTGCAGGAGAAGACTAAAGCTGCCTGCGCTGACTTCTTGTTGTCGTGCGATTGCTGTTTCTTCAGCTTATCTTTCTTCTCCTGATTCTTTTGTTGAGATTGTAGCTTCTGTTGCCCCCGTGCCATCTGAAACAAATCAACCATATTTCGGTGTTAGGAAATCAGTCGCTAAGTGATTGACAAAGGACTTGACCCAACCAGAGTCATCTATAAGAAGAGTAGTGACAGCGACCTCCGCACAGAAGGAGATGGGGACAAATGTTTTGTCACGCAATTGATCCGCGTACTGAGCTCTGTTAAAGTCAGCTCACTTTAACTCGTGTTTACTCGACGATGCAAGGCATACATGGATTAAAAACTATGCCAAAACCCAGCCATTTAGCTTTAACGCCGTTACAATATTAATTATTATTCAGATTTTAGTGATCGATTTGAAATTAGGATGTTTTAAAACAACAGTGTTTGGCCGGTCACAGCTTTGTCCCCGATCCACACAGTTCGCGGTCCAGGCGCTTGCATGCTTGTGCTCAATTTCTCGCTTCGTTCTTTCTCCCTGAAGCTTATTCTTGTCAGTTTTATTGCAAATGAAAGTAATATTGCCTCTTTGTGTCTTATATATCATGAGTCTTCACCAAAAAAACGTCTTCCGAGGGAAACAAAGCGATGATGTCTTGATCTAAAGTTGGGCAAGAAAATATTTCTTGAATTAAACTCAAAAGTGGTTAACTGATACAGTATAACTCGGTTAATATCACCTCAGATATTATCACGTCTCGGTTATTGTCATGGTAAGTGAAATTCCACTTGCCAGTCCCTAAGCTTTTCACTTATTCTACTCGGTTAATATCACCTCGGATATTGCCACATCTCGGTTATTATCACGGATTTTCAAAGGATTTGTATGTTTACATTCGCTTATTGTCACGCTTTCCGTGATTTGTTGCCTTGCTTGGATTTATAGGCACCGTAATTGTCGTGAAAGAAAAAGTTGATGAAGTGTTTTTCTTTGTGTTTGCCTCATTGAGCGTGACAAATCAAAGAAAATGAGTCTTGTGTTGCTAAAATCTCTACATAATAGCTCTGTTCGATGTTAATACAGAGTTTGCTGTTCTATATCCCGCTTTTTGCTATTATTTGAGCTGTTCCTTAGGGTGGTTCAAAAAAAACGAAGTTACAAAAAGTCACGGTCCCCAGGGGGAAAAAGACGTTACACAGTCCCAATATGCGTTTCCCAAAATATTTTCACCGTGCGATAAAGAAAAGTAAATCCCTCAGTCACTATAGTGATCCCGTGTAAAGTATATGGGTTTTAGATGTCAAAACATAAATTCCAATACCAGCGCGATTTGCGATCATTTGTAATGGGAAATTTCACAAACGGAAAAGACAGATCTACGGGAAATTCTATGGAGATTTCAAATATATTATTCCTTTAATTGCATGTAAAACGAATCTACCTCTAAATAAGGGTTTTGCGAAGAGCGTTGAGGTGTGATTCTTGCTGCGACTACTTGTAAATCGAGTTGAGTCAAACCTTTGTGGTCGCTGCTCGCGAGTCAATCGTTCACGGTCGGGCCGGCTATTTTGATCATTCCCACCTTTTGCAAAACCACGGCACAGCACGAAACACAGAACACGTTTTATTGTGTCGACAACAACTTCGGCGAATGTTCTTTGCTAGGCAACAAAGTTGTTGTTGGTAGATAGAAATGGCAGCGGATTGGTTAATAACAGACAGGGTGATTCCGATTGGCTGGAGGCTCTAATGTTCGATCCTGACACCTTTTCTCTGTGGATAAAACTTGTCCGTTTCAAAGCAAACAGTGAATTATTTTCTCACACGGTTGATTTACGATCACGCCAAACTGAAACCAAACATGAGCAACGACGAACAGGCTGACAACCCTGTTGTTATTGACGTTGAGCTGGAGGAGCCATGGCCTTACCTGTCAAAGGAGTAGTTTACTATTCAAAGTCGTTCCAAAGCGAACACGTCAGTTAAAATGCGTTGCCTTCTATGCGTCTCCAGCCACAAAACCATCTCAGCGACAACAACATCAATATCAAACCTTCGAAAGCATGTTTCGGTAAGAAGCTATCTAATCTTGCTTATACTTTTTACTGCATGGCTACGTTACTGCTGTGTTTTATAACGTAACCTTATTGGATTATTGGATTGCTGGTGTGCTTTATTAATCTGCTTTGCCATATTCTCATCCTTTTAGAATTGCCATGCACCACAACTAGCCAAACTTCATGCTGCTTGTGACCAAGCAAAAAGTGGCCGTAAAAGACAGTCGTCAACTGGACCCCCCCAAAAAAGTAGCTACAACAATAAAAGAAGCCTTCCTTGCATCAAAAGTAGCCTCGCAGTCGCAAGTGGATCGGTTGGTGATGAACTTCATCGTGCAAGGGCCCATGCCATTTTCAACAGTTGACATGTCATCATTCAAGGACCTGGTCTCTGCTTGCCACCAGCAGAGCGCTCCATCAAGGAAGGAATTGATGAGCCAAATCAGAGACGAATTCGACCGATCCAAAGCAGCTCTAAAGGAAAGTCTGTCAAAAGTGGAATGGTGCGCAACCACAACAGATTGTTGGACTGCTCGTCACAAATCATTTATCGGCGTGACCGTCCACTGGATCGATAAACAAACGCTTGAGAGGCGTAACGGAGCTTTGCCCTTCATCGCTTCAGAGGTAAACACACCTACGATGCCATTGCGCAAAGCCTAGAAAGCATTAACCAAGAGTTCGGTATCATCGACAAGATCACCTCAACAACCACAGACAATGGATAGAATTTTGTCAAGGCATTCGAGATGTTTTCACCTTCGACGACGCCTGTGTCAACCACGATGACGATAACAATGAAGCAACATGTGATTTCAATGCAGTGTCTGCGTTCGACTTGCTGGAGGCAGCTGCCGCCTCGCGAGAATACCAATTGCCAAAACATCAACAGTGTGCAGCGCATACTTTAAATCTGGTGTCAACCACAGATACGGCACTCGCCAATCCAGATGCAGTGTTCAAGTGGCTGAGCAGATCGACATTTGCCAAATGTCACGCAATCTGGAACAGGGACAGTCGATCGGCCCAGATTGCTGAGCAAGTTGAAGAGATGTGTGGTCTAGTATTGTTGAAGCTGACAAGGTGACAAGGTGGAATTCTACTCTAACGGCCATCGAGCGGCTGCTGAGAATCACAAAGGGAAAGGGAGATGCGATTCTTCATTCGCTTTGTCAGCTGATGGATGATGAGAGGTAAATTATGTTTTCAATTTCTGAGTATCCCATTTTTCTCTCCATCTGTAGTTTACACTGGTGCAATAATTTATGTCTGATTGTGTTCTTGCATTGAAATTGCTGTGTTTGACTGTTTGTTCTACTACGATTGTTGTTTGATCATTGTCTGTGAACTATTTGCTTATCTGAGTTCACTCCAGTGAGCTTAACTGTTGATAATCCTATTGCTGTATGTTGTATGTGATGTATTTAATTTGCTATTTGTGGCAGGTTCAAGGCAACAGAAATTGCTTTTCTGGCATCATATGCGACAACCATGAAACCTGTTGCAAAGGCATTGGACATCCTTCAAGGTGAAGGCTGTATTGCGATGGGATATCTTGCGCCGACCATTACTCTCCTCGTGTCAAAACTGGAAGCCATTTCCAATCCTGGCTCTTGTCGACCTCTGGTTGAAGCAGTCCCAGCAGGGATCCGCAAGACATTTGCCGGCGTTCTCAGTGATAAAAAGACAATCACAGCTGCCATACTGCATCCAAAATTCAAGGATATGTGGACAACAAACGAGCACACTATCAAACTTGGTAAGCACATTTTTAAATTTTATTTATGTTCTTGCTTAATGGCAATGTTATTCAGTCTTGTTCTTCGTTGATGTGTTGTTAATTTGTAATTTAATATTGGTTACATCTTGTCATGTTATCCTATGTCAGCATCATGCTCTGACACAACATTGGATAGTGACAATAATTCATTTTTGTTTGTTTTCTGTTAGGCACAGACTACATCAACAGCATCATCGATTCAATGGAGACCATCGACAATGTGGAATCTACTAGGGATGCGACTCAAATAGCGGTTATTCGAATAATATTCGAATACGTTGTTGATTTGATGAATTCGAATAATGTTTAGAATATTGTAATATTCGGGACAAAATAAAATAAGTACTGTAAGCCTATTGCGTTCTTGAATTATGTTGACTTATGTCTGCTGGCTGCAGCGATTGCGACACTTTCCTGTTTCAACGTTCACCGGTCTCGACGTTCACCGGTTGGCGGGGCCTTTTCCAGACAGCGCCATGCACCAGAGGCGACGTGCATCTCGTGAGCGAGTGCTTTGTTGTTGCTTTGTTCTCTTGCTTTGCTTTGTCTCTGACGCATTTTGATTTACCACGTGCCTGATATTCAAGCGCTCTATTGTTGTTCCATGAAGTGGGGGCGGAGCGAAAAGGTTTGTTTTGAGATGCTCACACTCAAGGTAAATAGACAATCAAATAGGCCAGTAGGATTGCCTGTGTGGGATTGACTTCATCAGTCACTCTGCCTACTGCGTTCAGTTAAACAGGAATAACAGATGTGATAAAAGTGTGGCTGGCTGGCGAGTGACGGTTTGCTAGACTTGACACTCTGTCACTAAGTAGAATCTTACAATTGCATCAACGGATGTCGCAAGTGATTAAATTGACAATGTAGATCGAATTTGCCACTCTGACCGGCGCGGCTTTACTGAAACGAGTTTAACACGTGCATAAATGAATAATGAGTCTGGCCGCCTCTGCCGGGTTTTGGCTGCAGCGCGCAGGCACATCTACACAATGACTTTACTTTTCCATAAATATGCAGTAAGCGTACGGATGATTAACAGTCAGCTCCAGCAGTCGTCTCAAAATGTCAGAAAAATCTAAAGCAAGCGTCTATTGGCAGCATTATACCATTGCTGAAAGCCGAAAGAATGTTACTTGCAATTTGTGTAAGTTGTCACTTTCCTATCACAACTCAACCACCACGATGAAGAATCACTTGAGAAACAAGCACCTGGATGAATTTTACAAGCTGCACCCAGAAGATCAGCCATCGACAAGCAAAGGACCGACAATCAAGGATATGTTCCAGCCGCAGTCGATCAAGTCAGGCAGCAAGCGTGCTATGCAAATTAGTGAAGCTGTTGCTCAATTTATTGCCAAAGATACGAGACCACTTTCTATTGTTGATGGTGAAGGCTTCCAACACCTCATGAAAACATGTGTACCTGGCTAC
>OFHS01001491.1:0-27283 GCA_900245855.1 Calvadosia cruxmelitensis
TAATGCATTCATTTCAATTGAAGCCATGCAACTATGTCACAATGCATCCATTTCAATTGAAGCCATGCAAAAGATCTGATGCTTTGTTTGAAGAACAAGTTCTTGTCTGATGCGTCAAAAGGAGACACGGCTAACGCGACACCCTTTCTAGCGCCAATTCAATGGTAAGTTGTATCCATGGCAACGTAGGAACCCAATCATGTTGATGACGATTGCTAACCAGGCTACTTTGCACTTGCCTGCTTCAGAAGCTTTATGCTCCTTCAAGCCTGCTACTAAGTACAATACCAAATGACATGAACCCAACGATAGCATATTCGATGATATGATTTTGATGCCATTCGTGTTGTCAGGTATCCTGATGAGATGGCGTGGGAAAGTAAGTTGTCAAGAAAGGCGATTCGAAAGCTGCCACACCACGAGGACTTCCATCGTTTTCTCATCACTGAGCAGGACTGTGTAAGGATTGCTTTGTTTCTAGTTGTCAGTAATTTTGATTATTTATTGTGCTGATTCAAAGGGTTGTTGTATTCAGGTCGTATCATTCTGTTGATTAATGTTAGCTTCACAAAATACGATGTGCGCTCAAGTGCTAAGGTTGCCATGGTACTGCGACTGCGCCAACCTTGTTCTGATGGGAGAGGTCCCAGAATAATTATTGTTAAAAGAACAATGGAATCACTTCATCAGTCGAAGTGGCATGCTTCCTTTGACCAAGATCCCATTTGTGTGATGCCTGTTGTTGCCACGTGACTTGTTCTAGTGCCATGCTCATTGTGTCTCGTTTCTTTTTCAGGGAGCGATCAGCCGGCAAGAGGCCGTGAGCATGATTCCGCCGTTGCTGTTGGATGTTCAGTCGCATCACAAGGTGCGGTTGATCTTTGGCCAGCATGGTTGGCCGGCCACGGTTACTGCGTGTGACACACTCATAATAATCATGCTGAGCACTCTGATGGTGGCGTCTCTCTTAGGTGCTGGACATGTGCGCTGCTCCGGGATCAAAGACAGCCCAAATCATCGAAACGATGCACGACCGGACAGCAAGCGATGAGCTTCCTTGTAATGCACGCTCTCCTTCCACGCCTGGATCTTCCCTTCTTCTAACGCTGACTGACTCGACAATCACTCAATGTGTTTGACTTGTCTGTTTTATTTGCAGCTGGTCTCGTGATAGCCAATGATTCAGACAGCAAGCGCTGTTACATGTTGGTCCACCAGAGCAAGCGCCTTCAGACGCCTTGCTGCATGATCACCAACCACGATGCGTCGCTCTACCCGTGCATCCGTCAGTCAAATGTAAGATGATTGCCGCATGCACTTCTCTTTCTAATCATCTTTCAAGGGCAGCGTGGTTGACCGTACGGTCGAGCTGTTGATTGAGTTTCTCTTTTGCGCAGCTCTATTTTGTCATTTTGCCAGAACAGGGCTATCATCACGCTAACTGGACGGCTATCCTGCGAGGGCATTTGCAAACAATGCAATGATTTATATTGATCACGACGTGTTAGCATTGACAGCATGTGCTGAGGAAGTATTGCTGTTCGTGTGCATGTTTGTATGAATACCTCAATGGAGGATTGTGCTGTTTGACTTTCAGAGTGATGACGGTGCTGTCAGGCAGGTGTTCTTTGACAGAATCTTATGCGATGTCCCGTGCAGGTGCGTCTAGTCTTTCGCTGTGCTTACATTAGCGGATTTCTGGTTGGCCACATTGAGTGCTGCTTGTCTTGTGCTGATGTGATATAGTATTGCAACAGCATACTTGACTGTTGTGTGGTTTTGCTCGTACAGTGGCGATGGAACGATGCGTAAGAACCCGTTGGTCTGGAAGAAGTGGACACCGCACCAAGGCACATCACTGCATCGGTGAGTCCACCGACAGTCTGTCCTTGTCGCTGACATTGCGCCGTCGTTTCAACTGACTTGCTCTGTTGTTCAGTCTTCAGATGCGAATACTGACGAGAGGACTGGAACTGCTTGCTGTTGGCGGACGCCTCGTTTACTCCACGTGCTCCATGAATCCCTTGGAGAACGAGGCCGTCGTCGCGACTTTGCTACAGCAAGCGCAAGGTGCGGTGCACCCTGGGATATGCACTGTCGCATTTTTAGTCAGAAAATCTTTATTTTGCTACCACTCTGTTATTTTTGCAGGCGCTGTTCGACTTGTTGACACTGCACATGAGCTGCCTGGCCTGAAGCGACGAAAAGGGCTGACACATTGGAAGGCGAGTGACCATTATAGTCGGCGCAGTTCTGTTTAAGGCCAACGATAAGTTTATACAGCGAGAGCAAAACTATGACCCGCAATTGAGTCTGCTTTGATGTCAAGAGAAGCAGATGGTTGTTATGTTTCTGCAGACCCTAAAGTGCAAATAACAAGATTGGACGGCACAAGCGCCTGACGCTTCGCGGTGGCTGGCAGATATAATTATGCTGGAAATGCCACAAACCTCGCATTCAGCTACGACGCGTGCCAATGTTGACAGGGCCAGCATTGTAATTGGCGTCGTTGATTTACCACGTGACTTGATCGTATGCTGGTTATTTCGCACGCAGGTATTCCAGAACAATGGCACAGAGATCGACAGCCTCGATGCTGCTGCTTCGCTTGACAGCTGCTTCAAGTCGACCATGTTTCCACCCTCCGCCGAATCGGCAGCAGCACTTTGCCTCGACCGATGGTGAGTACAGTCATTGCCAATGCAGAGCAATGTCGCTCCATCCCGTGAATGCCAGCGAGCGCCAATTGGTCGCTTTGTCCGTTTCACGCATTCCTGATTGTCATGTTGGGTGGTTTACGGCAGTCTCCGCATCTACCCCCACGACCAAGACACGGGAGCCTTCTTTGTGGCTGTTCTTGAAAAAGACAATAAGCTGCCTTGGCAGTCGGCAAAGATCTTCGACCCTCTTCCATCGTTCAAATTCCTTCCATGGGAGAATGTCCCTGACAAGGTTCGTTCTGTTGTTGGAATTGAATTGATTCGTCATTTAGAAATGGTTTCATGACCCAGTGGTAAGGAACGCAGGCTTCGTTCCGAGCGGGATCTGCCCCTTGGTCCATGTTGCTTCCCTGGTGACGGGGGGGGGCTTCATATATGGCGCCGTCACGCGCAGTTATCATCCAAAAAGTGTCTAAAGAATAAATTTAACAAAACCCTTTCCTGATAACAAGAATTGTTGGTTTATAATTGTCCATACATCAACAATTACTATCATTTACGTCAATTACTGTTGAAAGCCACCACTTGGCTCTTCAAATTGCTGATTTTTCAGAAGAAACCAATCTGCTTGCGAGACCCTGCTGTCCATATGCCAGATGAAAACAATGATGCCGTTGCCAAGGTGAATCCGAATGATGACGCTGGCCCTAGTCACGTGGCTCAGGACGACAAGTCAGCCTCGGTCTGCTCAAAGCCATTGGACGACAAAGAGGTGGGAGAGTCACAGACCGAAGACGGCCAAAAAGCAACATACGAAACAACTGCGCTCAATAGGAAGGAGGCTGGCCCACCACGAGAGCCGCCATACAAGAAGAGGAAGAAGTCGGCCTTCAAGGAAGATCCGTTCATTTTCATTGATGAAAACGACGAGCACTTCATTCAGATCAAGTGAGGACAACATCCACGTCAGCCCATGTGTCGTTTGTCTCTGTCACCATAACAACTGACGGTCAGTTTCTCTCTGATGGGATTGTCTCTCCTTTCAGAGCACAATACGATCTCAGTCCGTCGTTCCCAGCCCACCAGCTCTTGATAAGATGCGTAGACGGTACGAAACGCAACCTCTATTTCGTGTCAAAGAGCGTGCGAGATGTCGTCGATTTTAACCGCGAAAAGTTACAAGTAGGCCACCACACGACCTCTGTCGTGATCGCCATAATCATGTGTGTTCAATATTAATGACCAGTTCGGCTAACGGACGCTATTGTAATTGATTGACAGGTTGTCAATACGGGCGTCAAGGTCATCACTAGATATAGTAAATCAACTGCAAAACTGTACGACTGCGACTTCAGATTGACGCAAGAGGTAAAGTGCAGTACGGATATCGCTATGATGGCAGACAGCACCAGTTGACAATCAATTGCTGCTGGATGAAACACATTGATGCACTTAAACGGATGGGGCATTGTTCCTTGCAGGGCCTTGAAGTAATGGCGCGTTTCCTCGGCGACAGGAGACAAGTGAAGCTTGCCACAGTTTCTGACGTCTCAAAGGTCTTGAAAGAGAACGAGCCCTTTCAGCAGGAGCTGAGTGAAGACACGCGCATGCGCCTGGCCGACTGTCGTGAGTGTCATCGTTCGTAGTCGTCAGTGACGTGACTGCGACTGATGGTGTTATCATTCTGTTTTGTTTCTTCGTATTTCGTGCAGCGTTGGGTTGCGTCATCTTCAAGTACGACATGGCAGCAAGGTCAGTATCATTATCATTCATAAAGGCTGACGGCCAAGTGGATGACGGTCATCTCATTGTGAGTGGTTGGTTGTTGCGTCTGCAGTTCGTCATCAGCGGATGCACCTTCCGCTGGCCTGTTGCTGTGCGGGCACAAGGGCAAGGTGTCCGTAAGAGCGATGGCGGCCAAATGCGATCGATTGCATCACCTCAACGTCATGGGCATCGAATACGAGCCAGGTGGGTTGACGGACGAAGCGCGCGCGCGCTCTGCTAATGGGATGTTGCCATGGCTACTTCTGTCTCTCCCAAGGTCTCCTCGCTCGTC
Source organism: Calvadosia cruxmelitensis (assembly GCA_900245855.1). NCBI lineage: Eukaryota > Metazoa > Cnidaria > Staurozoa > Stauromedusae > Kishinouyeidae > Calvadosia > Calvadosia cruxmelitensis. The sequence goes on from OFHS01001491.1 coordinate 4,720, forward strand.
ATGGCAACCAAAAGAAGGCACCCGCTGCATCTGATGACTCTCAGGCTCTTGACGATTGCGCGTTGCCAGGCGACGAAGACAACCTCGAAGCGGAGATGGAGGACACAGGAAACGATGAAATGGAGGCTGAGGCGTGACTGTCAGTAATCAAGACACGCAATTTGGCTGGCATGTGTTGTATGGACCCGCTGCCGGGAAATCAAAGGGCCTTCTGCTACGACGCAGATTGGAAAATTCAACCATATATTAATAATATAGATTACAATCTATGCCATGGAAGAAAGCGACAAATGAGAAACTGACCGGTCTTTCAAGTTGACGTTGTGGTGTCCTTGGCCTTCAACATAACACCCCATACATGTGCAAACCTACTTTGTTGATTAATTAAATGATGCAGGTGACATTGGAAAGCATTCATTGATGTTGACGCTTGTTGATGTTGAACGGGTTCAACATTGCTGCTGCAACAAAAAATATAAAGCAAAAACAACCTTTGTCCGGAATTGTATTGCTAACATTAAATTTATACAAGTATAAACGGCAACCGAGGATGTGCGGACATGTGAATATGGGCGGTCAGTGTTTCGTATCACTGGCACTGCTTTTAAATGATTTAGGGTTTATGAACCTTGTAATCATCTTTGCGAACAGTCCTCATATTTTCCCTACAGCGGCAATGACTGATTGTCATGCGTCAAATGTTTTAGAGCCATGATGTCCCTTACATGTTTATAATTATATGTTTACATTTGATACTTTTTGATACCACTCCTTAATTGTATTCTATTCGTACTGTTCGCTATTTAAAACTATCCATAAGACATTTTTACTTCCACCTCCAAATCGTAATGCATGCGTCTGAGAACAGATAGTTTGTAATGATAATATAATATCCAAGACAGGTTTCGTCAAATGTGGGGTTCCCCAGGGGTCAATTTTAGGTCCTCTTTTATTTTTAATGTATATAAACGCCGATATTACAATTTCAAGCGATAAATGTAAAATAAACTTGTCCGCAGACGACACAATAATTTATTTTGCAGACAAAAGTTTGAGTAAATTAAACAGCATCCTCACTTCAGAGATTGAGAATATTCACGTATGGCTTTGTGCAAACAAGCTTAGTCTAAACGTTGACAAATTGAAAATGCATGTTACTGGGCAGTCAATCGGGTTAGCTCAGTACCAGAGACAGTGTGAAATTCCATCAGCTTTCCTGGGCACACAAAATCAAGTTTGATCACGCACCTCCTTGTCTTTCCACATTCTTTTCTTCTCCTAACACTACCAAGACACGATCATCCACCACAAACAATATCTACATCCAGAAAAGTCATTCTTTCCAGTCTGCTGGTGCTCAACTGTGGAACGGCCTGCCGTCCTTGATGAAGGAAACTGCTGACAGCTTGGCCTTCAAGAAGTTATGTATAGATTATTTAATTTCTACTACTTGAAAAAAAAAGAAAAAAGTACATATCTTGTAAATAGTTTACCAGTATCCACTTTGTTTAAATGTATCAGTCCATTGAAAACAAACCAATAAAGGGCTTATATGTTATCTGAATAAATGATGATGATGATGATGATGATGATGATGATGATTGAGCACTAGTGTATTGAACATCATTATGAAGAAATACCAAATGAATAATAAATACATACTGTAGAAGGTGCTAGACATCAACACCATGCAGTTTTTTGGATTGTTTTAAAAGACAAACATCAACACACACTCTTCAAGCTTTCTTTAGTTTTAGATAGATGAAGAATACATTTCCGACAAAGCTCAAGATTATAAATCAAAATGCGACTATGAATAACATCACGACTGATTCTTGACACTTATAAAGAAATTAAAAGAATGACTATTAAATTGCAATTCAGTTTGATATTAAACTCCTCCGCCTGCATGCATAGGTTTACTGATTCGTTTATTCTGTAACATCTGCAACGCGCAGGACACCCGGCTGACGAAGCCGAAGCATAAAGCTGCCCAAATATTCGTCTCTGTAAACATCCCACAATGCAGTGCAACCCTTGGGTGTTGAGGCATTAGATCTTTTAGACAACTAGATATGTCATTTTGTCAAATGAAATTGGGAAGAGGCTCATTGCTGCTTCGGGTGAAGACAGATCGAGGTTGTTTCTAAAGCAGAACACTTTTAGATATTAGCCAACTCGACTGGTTTTCACGAAGTTTTTAACTGTTAGCAATTTCCTGTATAACTATATTTATATATCAGAGATAATTATGTTAATTGTAAGGTGTTATTTTATTGGTATATCTTTTAGATTGCATTATTGATCTAAGTATGTATGATCTAAGTATGTATCATTCGACAAATGTTAAGGACGAAGCAGCGCTTGTGGCGTACACGACATAATCCTGGTGGTCAAGAAAGCTACAAAGCCCACGCCCGAAAAGTCCGTTTTGCATTGGAAAAGTACCGTCGAAATGAAGAGAGAAAAATAGTACAAAAGAGAAATTTCAGAGCCTTCTATTCCTACGTGAACAGGATATTAAAAAGACCAACCGGAGTTGGTCCCTACATCCGTCATTTCCACATCGAAGTAGCGAGAAATTTGGTGACATTTCTTTGGAAATCTCTGATGTTTTAGGTTCCATTGCGCACCTGCCTGCGAAGTTATCGAGCTCTCCCGATAACATCCCTTCATATTTTGTAAAGGCTGTTGGTTCGTCCATCGCAAGTCTTCTCTGCTACATTTTCAATCTATCTTTTATTTCTGGCAAACTTCCCGACTTATGGAGAACTGCAATTGTATGCCCCATATTAAAGAAAGCTCCTGCTGAACGACCAGAAAATTATCGTCCTGTTTCTTTGACATGCGTGTTTTGCCGTGTTATGGAATACATTATCAAAGTCTTTATGCTTCACTTTCTGCATGACAATAATCTCATCACTCCTCATCAACACGGTTTCCTTAGTAAAAGATCTACCTGCACCCAGTTGCTAGAAACGTTGGATGACTGGACAATTGCTGTCAAGAATCGTTTATGCATTGATGTTATTATTGTTATATATATCGACCTTGCGAAAGCACTCGACACTGTCTGTCATCGCAAACTGCTTATCAAGCTCGAAGCCCATGGAATAAACGGTCCACTTCTTGTCTGGATAAAGAGCTTTTTATCAAGGAGAACGCAAAGGGTTCGAGTAGGGAATTGTCTCTCCGATATCTCTCAGTGCAAGAGCGGTGTTCCGCAGGGCTCAGTCCTTGGCCCATTGCTCTTCCTGTTCTACATCAATGACACACCGGAAAGTTTCCACAGCTCTACTTGTAAGCTCTATGCCGACGACATGAAGCTGTACACGACGTACAACATGCAATACTCTTTCTATGATGACATCTCGGCATTTAGAAAGTGTTTGTTAGATTTTCAATACTGGGCTGATACCTGGCAATTGTCGATAGCAGCAGCAAAGTGCTCTGCCCTGCATATTGGTCTTCGCAATCCTCGCTTTGATTACCAACTGCAGAACTGCACTTTACCAAAAGTTGATCAATCCATTCGCGATCTTGGTGTTTTGGTCAGCCCTGGCCTCAATTTCTCACAGCATTGCACTCGTATTGCTCTCAAAGCTTACAGCATTACAAACTACCTGTTAAAATCTTTAACCTGGAACGACGATATTCATTTATTAACAGCATTTATCGTTTACGTTCGTCCGATTTTGGAGTACGCAACACCGGTATTTTCGCCCCATCTTCAAAAGGACATTAATGTAATCGAAAGAGTGCAGAGAAGATATACGAAACAGATATTTATCGGCTGTTTTGGTAATACTTCCGCATCATACGAGGAGCGCCTTCAACGTCTAATTATGGAGTCACTGAAGAGTCGACGTATCACTTTGGATTTGTGTATGTTTTACAAGGTCGTCAACAAATTAGTTGACATTAAAGTTCCAAGTGAGTTGAAGCTGAATCCCTTGCCGACACGAAGTCACGGTTTGCGGTTCGACATTGACACAGCCAACCTGAACTCACGCCACCATTGTTTCTACAATCGTGTAGTCAGGGTATGGAACTCTTTGCCAGAAGAAGTGGTCTATTCCAAATCTTTATCTGCATGATTTAAATCTAGACTCGCGACACACACGGGTATCGCCCGTTGATTTTGATTTTTACATTTGTAATTGTATTTAAACAACCGTTTAGTGTTAGCGTACTTGTTACCTTCTATACGTGTATTCTTTTGAATTTTCTTTTTGAAATTTTTCAAATAAAGACAGATTAAATCATAGAAACGACGGATATCTGTTAAAATTTGTATTGATTTTTTTGAGAATTATATCATACAACATATTGCACACTTTACAGAAGAGTAAGTGTTGTATCATCCTTCAGATGAGCGCAGAGGAGCCGCAGGCGGCCGAGGGCAAATTTATTCATTGACGATTTACTTCCGGACACTAATCAGTTTGTTGTAATTGGAATTTAATAATTGTTTATACAATGTGATTATGCTCAAAGTGGCACCTGTAAATTCACATGTCGCATAATTATGGTATGAAGCAATGTATGAAGAACAACTCACTTTATATTGTTTGACTAACATCATACTCATTTTAGTCTACTGCTGTTGAAGAGAGAAACTTTTACCCGGAGTAAAGTTTTATATTTTTACTTTTACTCAGAGTATATGTATAAAATATAACAGAATGGCGACCCTCGATGCTAAATACAAATGAAAGCAATTATAATTTTATTTAATTATTGTGCTTGAACACCCATGTTGGTGAATGAGTGGGGGTTTAGTGGGACCAACTATGAACTGCGCACCGACTGCACCGATATAGACGAAAATCCGTCCATGGCGATAGTGGTGACACATGCAATCCTTACTTGCAGAGCAATGCAAATTCAAACACGAATACTAACGACAACATAGTTTTCAGTGCTGTAGAGTCTGCCTTCCGTTGGATGATTGGATCACATGCGAACAAAGCAGTTCTTAACAAACTTTTCTATATCTGCATGGCCGTCTTTCGCATGCTACCGAGCATTTCGAAGCGATGAAGAATATTATGAGCATTACGTCATTGGTGATGTCCGCAACAGGTCGATGAGCCGCCTGAGTTGTCAGCGAGTGCCGTAGTTCCGCCGCATCACCAACACGGCTCGCCCACGGACGCATCACAGTTGCCTCAGTGCGGTCAGTCAGATACTAATGTTGTTGGCTTCTGCTTCTGCCCGATGATATTATCAACTGAAAACGATTGCTGCAATCCTTCTGGTTGACCTTCACTATATCTGTCTTACTCTGTGCTGCATTGTTTCTCAGCTGAGCCTCTTGATTCGGTCAACATTCGCCTTGACACTGTTCTCTTGCTTACTTGGTCACTTTCGGTTGGCATTTGGGTTTATCCCATCGCCAGTTGCTCGTTGGGTGCTATTTATGCTGTAAAATCGTGATGGATGCATCGGAAGAGCTCAAGACTGACTTGGCAGGTAAATTGGAATTCGTTGTGTTTGACTGACTGTGATTTTCATGGGGTGGTTGGCTATCTTTCCTGTTCAGCTTTGATAATGTTCTGTCAGTTGAGCAGCAGTGAAAGCCGTGGTTTCCTTCTAGAAATCCACCAGCTTATTACCATGCACGGATTAGGAACCCAGTGAGCTTGATAGCTCAGGTGACTGTGGCGTTCGGTCAGTCTTTCTTGTCGTGGTTTTTGCTGTCTGCAATTCCTCTTTTTTGAAGTCGACATGTTGAAGAATGTCAACCGGTTGAACGCCTGCGAAGACAAGTCCTACGAATTGCTCCTTCTTGTTGCTCGCTCGCACCTTGGAATGGATACGGGATATTTTGCTGGCTCTGCTGCAAGGTCACGATGCAGTGTTGGTAATATTGAAACTCAACCGTTTCTTCGTTTTCTGGTTATCCGCTTTTGTACAGTTTCAAGGTAAAGTCAGGTCAGCACTCATAATTGTTTTGTCCGCAACCAACGCGTCCTATTGGGACGCACAGAACCCGCAGCTTCCCGATCCGATTGTTACTTGTGCGCAACTCTTATCACAGAAGTTCACACTGTATTGCTGAAGGTTTGCTGCGGCGTTTGTTGTCTGCTCCGTGGTAAAAAGTTTTGTAAGGTTATCAGATTTTTTAGAATAAGTTATGATGATGATGATGATGATGATGATGACTGCTGATCGACATAAAAGCAATCTATGTAAGGAAGTCCCACTTTAACTAATTGGCATAAATATACGAAACAAGCTAACTCACAAGTACCATTCGTTTGTTCCACCCGTACGCCAATTTAGCAGTTTTAATTTCTGCAAAAATGGAATTTGGAGTGCCATACTCTTCATTCTTGATTATTTCCATGTGTTGTTGCACTACGTATGCACTCACGGGAAAGGTAGTACTGTAAACTGTTGTGTTGTAATAAACCTTATGCCTGAAGCAATGCCAAGTAAGAACATGGGCCTACCTCAAACGACTCCTGCTAGACTATCATGCCAGACCAGATAGACACAATGACTTGTTTATAGACAACTAACCTTGAAAAGGCTTCTGACGCAACTCTTCCTGAAGGATCAACATAATTATTAGTATTGTATTATTAATTTAGTATTATTATTATTATTATTATTATTATTATTGTCACTGATCAATCACATTCAATCAGTTCAGAAAAGGCAGCGTTTGAAACCTGAGCTGTATCAATGACATAACTGCCGTAGCAGATCACAACCTTGCTAATTAGGAGATGTTTAGAGATATGAAGAGGTTGTTGAGATTGATGCCCTTCAATCATCAACTGGGTAAAGCGAGATCCTTCAGCACTTGGTGTTAGCAGACGCGTTGTTCGGATTTCTGAAGTGATGGTGGTCCTACTCATTAGATTAACATTTATTGGTTCTATTTGATAACATGAAAAGATGTAAAATTATTTAATTACCTCTAAAATTGCTTGGTTTATTTTGTAAACAAAATCCTCAGGAAAACAAGAGAACGGAATATCTGTCGCATTTTCTTTGACGCCAGTTCACTCGATCACAATTTCAAATGTGACACAATTTCTTTGCCCAAAAGCTAGCGCGCATTGTGCCACAATTGCTCATTCACACGGGCACATTTTCTTGGACAAAGAATTTGTGACACAAAAATGTCCTCGTGGAAACCCGCCTTAAGCTTTTCTCTTATTGTATTCGGCTAATATCACCCCAGATATTGTCACATCTCGGTTATTATCATGGATTTCCAAAGGATTTTTATGTTTACAATCGCTTATTGTCACGCTTTCTGTGATTTGTCGCCAAGGATAGGAAATACTCAGAGTAATTTACTCAGATGCTGTACTCGGAGTAAAAATTTGGCAGGATCGCTACTTTACTGAGTAAATAAATTTCGTGTTACTCTTACTCTGGATCGGAGTAAAAATATTGCAAAGTATCTTACTCTGAGTAAAAGTAATTAAAGTATTCTGTTACTCTGAGTAAAAGTATTTCTGAAACATCACTTGATTGTCAATATAGTTTTCAATTTTTTGTCCTGGAAACTATTTTCTGTGGCAATGGAGATTGGTATACAGCATTACAAGAAAGAATTATGCCAGACTGGATGTATGTGATCATGATACCTTTCTGAACAATACCCAAAGCCCTAAACTGGCCAGTTTTTCTATCATTTGAGCTAAGCCATTCTTCAACTCCTTCTCAGGCGACCAAGATTTGCATTCTTTGGGAGAACTACCCTTGTTGAATGACTTACTCGTCATTCACCGAGACCGATTCACACATCTCACCCAGTGCTGCACTGTCCTCTGCATCTGAGTGCCTCCTTAGCGCGGATAGACTAGTGTTTTCTTCACAGCATGACCAATAAACTATTACATTTTTTGTTTGTTTTTGAACATTTAAAAGTTAATTGTGATTATGCTCAGTGACGCTTGGATACTCACCACATGCCGTACATGATGCGTAACGTCCTGCTTCATCTCGTTTGGCTAGCATGAGACTCGCAATAGATTTTAACCTACTGCTGTAGAAGACCATTACACGTTTGGTTCCTTTGAATACAAAATTTTTACTTTTACTTTTACTCTTACTCTGAGTAACATTTTGGTAGGCTTACTTTTACTTTTACTCTGAGTAATTTCGAGTTGATTTACTCTTACTCTTACTCAGAGTAGTTTTGAAGCTGCTTACTTTTACTCTTACTCAGAGTACACATAAAATGTATCGTTCCTATCCTTGTTTGTCGCCTTGCTTGAGTTTATAGGCGCCGTAATTGTCATAAAAGGAAAAGTTGAAAAGTGTTTTTCATTGTGTTCACCTCATTGAGCTTGACAAATTCAAGAAAATGAGTCTTGTGTTGCTTAAATCTCTACACAATAGCTCTGTTTGATGTTGATCCAGAGTTGGCCCACTTTTTGTTGTTTGAGCCGTTCCTGCAAAATTAGAGGTCTCAGTAGGCCTATGAGACTCTGTTATTGTCATACCTAGAATAATATCACGTTTTGCAATTTTCTCGAGGGTGTGATATTAGCCGAGTTACACTGTATCTATCTCTATGTTGGTTACGCCATTGTTCAATGAAGAAGCGATGGAAATATTGATTCTGGGCTATGATGTTGCCTTGGTGGTCGGGAAACTTTGTGAGTTTTGATTCGAAACAACAATTCATGAAGATCTAGTTGCCCATAGGTGTATGAACCTTGTAGTTTCATAAATTTGGGTTTTTTGCTCTTTTGCGATTCACAGAGCTGAGAACTTCCAGGATGAGAGATTACAATTTCTTGGCTGCAGGAAATGAACATCTAAGAGCCCTAGGTTGTCTGTTTGATTGTGAAGTTTTATCTGTGAAATGTAGGCGTGTACCTATGCCGCTACTGTACTAAGATCAGTGCTGTAAAAGTTCCTCTTTTATGTAACTGTACAAGTACTCTTAAAAGAATGTAACTAAATCCATTTACAATTACCTTTCCACAAATGTAACTAGTTACAAGTAAAAATTACTCTTCTCGAAAAGGAACTTGTGGAATCGAGCAGTCAAGCACTGGGTACAAGAGACGAGCCAGGCGAGAGTCTAACAACCGAATGTAATCATGCCAACGTGCACGCTCAACTCAACAAGGATAAAACTGGTAGGCCTTATGGGCCAGCCTCAGGCGTACTGCCTGCGCCTCCCTTTACACATCTCTACAGAACTTTTGAGTAAAAGTTTCAAGTTGCTACGTTCATTGTTCAACATGAAATGCTAGATGATGGCAAAAAATGTAATAAGAAAAACAAAGAAAAGTACAGTACAACATTTCATTAATCATTCCAGCCGTGCATCATTCGCCAATAGTTGTAAAACATTGAAAGAATATCACGATCATGGATGTTGGGAAGGCTTGCAATTCTTTGACAGCAATTTTAGATTCCAAATCGCTAGATTCAAATATTGAAACTTAGGAACTTTTGCTGTTCTCAAAGCAGAATGTACTTATTCCTTTACTTTTGTAACTAATTCCACAAAAATTTACATGCCATAGAAAGTAATTCAATTACAACTAAAGTTCCTTCAAACGTAACTGGTTAAATTTGTAACGAGTACTCACAGCACTGACTAAGATACTAATATTTCTTTATCAATCATAGCGAGGAGTTTACCGTTACTTCCTGGTTACGGCTACTGTAGTCTTGAAAATAGTTGGCACAATATTGCTTGTGCACTGGTGATTGGTGTAAATAGCTGAACTTTAGCTGTTACTTATTGCTCCCAATTCTTTCAGGTCATTATACTGTCAGTCTGTCATTAGTCAATCTTTGTTTGTTTGTATCCGTTAACTACCCTGTGAACCTGCGAAAGATTTGTAAATTTGTTGTAAGTTGCACCATCTGAGGGCACTAGTTGCATGTTTGATTTCCAAGGCAAATTGATAAAGAGACAGAGTCTTGTTGCCTGGTCTTTCTCTGTTTCTCTTGCGGTATGAGCAATCATGCTAGCTTTCTCCAATGTAAGTTCGTTATTTTGACCTGTTTTCACTTCGCTGACAACTCACTACTCAAAGTCGTGACCACGCTGTGGTGAGTCAAATGGTTTGAGGCAAAACACTAACAAATGGACTGCAAAGGCTGCCAGTCAATTGCAGCTCTTTAAGATCTTTGCTGACCAGTGTTAGTCTCCATTCCCCAGCAAACAAGGAATAATCGGCCCTTTGCTCTTTCCTCCAGTATCATTGGTTGACATGGGCAATTGTACTGATCACTTTGTTGTTGTTGTTGTAGCCCTCCAAGCCGTCGTTGGAAGAAGAAATATATTATTTGCAAGACGAGTGAGACTTGACAGCAAGCAGGACCGCATTTTGGTAAATTCATGTGCTGATTTATTACTGCGTACTCAGGTTTGCTGGACTGTGTTGTCATTTGTCCTAAGTTACCTTGCAAAGAGTGTGATCTTCAAACAACTAACTGAAATTAGATTTGAATTTGAATGATATAACAAATATAGGTTGTTTGACCCATCCACAATGCCAGAATGATTGCAGATATTGTTTTCACTTTCGTTCTTATTGTAGGTTCTATATTTACAAAAGACTACGAATGAATAGATCATTGTAAATTGTTTGAGGTGCCAATAATTGATTATTGTATTTTCCGGTAACATATATAATATTGATGCTGGCGAGTTTAGGCCTAGTATGATTATTCTAACTAGCAATTTATGCTGACATATGGCAGTGGTGGTTTCAATGATCAAACACTTCTGTGTCTCTTTGTATGATCCTATATCTTGTGCTGTACTCCTGAAGTTGTACTAACATTTTGCAAAGTCTATTTGATTTTCAAAGGCGCTTTTGTGTTGTCAGGTGATCACCCCTAGCAAGCTGTTCTTCCTGGTGGTTAAAGCACCTCACAAGGTCAGTTGCATGTTGATAGTAAGCCATTGCAATCAGTGTAAGGAATGAAATGTTTCAATATGCTATCTCCAGATGTTGTTTTTAGGAGAACAAGTATTGTCCTTCTAACTCACAACTCCTTACATATATTGTGTTCTTTTGCTTTGCTTTCTCTGTGTCATGAGGTGCTTAACGAGACTGCTCTTGCCTTAGCCCTAGCATCAGACCACGCAGCCACACCTCTCATCATTTATGTTTCTCCACTTGTTCTTTCTTTCTTTCTTGAGTATGAGTCGGATATATTATTATTACTTTGTGTCCTCCTGAACTCAGTCATTCCTTATAGACTTTTGAACTAAAAGCTGTCATTATTTTCCTCTACCAAGCTTTGCACACGCAAATTAATGCTGATCTACCTCGTACCGTAACTCATCAGTCCTTACTAACTACATGAGTAGGTCCCGATTAAAATAGGCACCTCCAAGTAGTGTACCTCACTCACTCATGTGTCAAAGAGCCGTGGACTCTGCTGCTGCAACTTTATTGCAAAACAAACACCGGTACTGACCAATTGTCTCCTTCATAACTTAAAAATACCATCATGGATCATGCCATGCAGCTGTAATTGGCATAACTGTGTTTCTGAATAAAGCCGCGTTTATGCATGCCCGTCTCCTCAACCACCGTCACTTGACGTCAATGGGATAGGTCAGACCGATCAACACCAGAATTTGATGCATAAAGGGCCATTTATGCATGCCCGACTATCACCAACTCTACTCTTCAAAAAAGATCACATGAATTTTCAACCAATCAGCCAATGACGATTCTGGTCATTTGCCCCAGCCCTTGGCATGCTTTCTGGAAATGATTAAGAATTTCAAAATTGTAAATTCGGGTGCAAAATCCTTGCCTCAATATGTTATTCTAGTAACAAGAGATCTAGTGAAAAGCCGAAGCCAGCGGTATCGTTTGAAGCCTCAACGCTGTCAGGGAGAACAATGGCTGAAAAGTTGAGGAAATCAGACGTACGTCACGAAAACTGCCCGTCTGACGGGCATGCATAAACGCGGCTTAAAACTTAACAGCGACAGCGACAATAGGGTGGTCCTTAAAATGGGATTACATTTTTTGGGGATTTTTTCTCCTCCCGCCCTGCAAAGTTGTTAGGTTCAACCTAGAAACCATAGAGAAAATATTTTAAAAGTTATCAAATTATATTTAGAGATTGCACAACGGTCACAAAGTTTGCACACATCCTATAATAATAAACGCCGTGTTGTGTCTGTGTTTGTGAGTTTGTTTGTTTGTCTGTGTATTTGAATCTACACGCCAGCCAATAGATCTCCTCCGTTACACAATGGCAGCCAATCGGAACACACCGTCTTCTTTTGAAGCAGGCCTTCTTTGTGGCGCTTCTTCTTTCCACCGCTTTAGTCCGTCTCCTTCTGCTTGCAACAATGGGGTAGTGCGAAGCGTTCGCTACAATTCGCAACACATCTCGCCTCTTCTTCTGCTCTCTAACGCCAGTATTTCGCGTTCGTGATGCGACAAATTTTGGGTTTCCAAAGTGATTTAGTTTGGAAACATTTATAGACGCGCCGCACCACCATGACCACACATGAAGAAGACTTGCTGTGGCAACCCAGCCCCCCTTGCTCATGACAGGTGGAGCTATAAATCATGAAAACTAATCCTATAATAGTCTTTAAATCTAGCTGCTGCACTGCACTGCAGGTAGACAACAGAAACATACAAGCGAAAGGCAAAACAGTGATGTGAAGGCAGTTTGATACGAATGTTAATGGCTCTGTGCTAGTGCTGCAGTTTGTTTTGCTAAGGTTGCCTTTCCTACTATCTCCGAAAATATCACTCTGAAAACCATGCATTTTCTACTGCACCAACTTTGTTCTTGAGAATGCTCAGATTATAGCAGAACGTAGACATTCCCTGGCACATGTGATACTTCCAGCGTGATGCCTGTTGTTTCAGTGATTTCAGAAAATTGCAACGCTCTCAATGAACATTTGAATTTAGTACTATGTAGTAGACTCGCGGGATAGCAGCCTCATTTCCGTGCTTATTTAGCTGGCCTTTGAACACAATTGTGCAGTCGTGGTCAAGGATGATATTAGTCATCAAAAGATTGCAATGATGAAGCTATGAACGTAGTGGCAAGGTTGTCAAGCTAGAGAAAGGCTACTCTGCATAGCTCATAATTTCTTCTAAAGCTATTGCACAAGGCACTTTCAGTCAGCAGCAAAGACCCATCAAGACAGCTTCAACAACGACAATGCAGCTTCTTGAAACATTGAACGACTGGACTGTTGCGCTAGAATGTCAACAATGCGTTGACGTTGTGTATATAGATCTGGCGAAAGCCTTTGATACCGTTTCACACCAGAAGTTAATCGTGAAATTAAGGTCGTATGGAATAGATGGAGCCCTATTATCATGGATCGAAGAATATCTTTCAAACCGAACTCAGCGTGTACGTGTTGCCGCTAGCCTGTCTGAAGAACACAAATGCCTCAGTGGCGTCCCACAAGGATCCGTACTTGGACCACTGTTATTTTTGAAGGTTTGTAAGTGATGCTCCAGAGCAATTTCCTTCCTACAGTTGTAAGGTGTTCGCGGATGACATGAAGCTCTACACCGTCTATAGTCTGACTGATTCTTATCAAGTAAATGTATCACTTTTTCAATCGGCAAGTACATACATCGTTCTTGGATTGGGCAGCTACCTGGCAGTTGTCTGTAGCAGCTGAAAAATTCACTACGCTACATATTGGCACCAGAAATCCATTGTTGGATTACTTTATGAGCGATTTTGCCATACCAAAAGTCAAAGATTCAATCAGTGACCTTGGAGTCCACATGTGTGCAAGTTTGAAGTTCTCTTCTCATTGTAAAAAGGTTGCGCAAAAGGCATATTGCGTGTCAAGCTATTTACTTAAGTCATTAAAATGGAATGATGCCGAACACCTAACGAAGGCATTTATTGTCTACGTCTGTCCGATTCTTGAATACGCCTCTCAAGTCTTCTGCCCCTACATTCAAAAGGACATAGATTTACTGGAACGAGTACAACGCTGCTACACAAAGACTGTTTTCGTGCGGTGCTTTGGAAATCCGGACACCAGCTACAGAAATTAGGACTACCATCACTGCAAAGTCGACGACTCCACCTTGACCTTTGTTTGTTTTATAAGATTGTAAATAATCAAGTACATAAGAAATTGCCTAAATCTGTATCACTAATGCCAATGAGTACTCGTAGCCACCATAGTTTTCATATGGATTTAACGTTACTTTAGTAAAATAGGAACAAACCACATCATTTCCTAACACCGAACCTTGCATAGATGCTGCATTTACAAGCTCATATGAATACATCATATCACAGCAATCCAGACAAAGACAATAGATGGAGGGGTTAAAAATACTACTGATCCTCATTAAAATCTGGGGGGTCATGACCTCCTGTCTTCCTGGGTCCGCCACACCTTGAAAGATACATCGTTTTTTATGTCTACTTGGTTCTGTTGCTACTTCAGATTGATTCGTCATTTCATTTGTTGGATGTGCATGGGCTGGAAAGCAAGAAACCATTACAGGTAGGGAGCTCTGATCAATGTAACCATGGAGACAGAGCGATCTTCTTTATTTGCATTGATTCAGCTGTTGGCTTGCCTTCGACTTTCTATTGATGGGTTCTTGTTTTAATGATCTAGTGATCAAATATAATTATTGTTATTTATAGTGTAGGTCTCGTTTTCAGTGCTGCCTTGTTTTCATGTGAGTCTGAATTATGTTTTAGGGACTCATGCGATATGAGTCAGTCAATGTTTNGTTTGATGCATCTTGTATGACTTGGCTATTCCATATTATCCCTTGCCGTTAGTGCCGCTCCTTAACATGCTGTTGTATCACTCTATATGTCAAGCTGTGTCTACATTATTGCTGCTGCTTATTATGGCACTCTCGTTTCAGGCCATTAAGGCTATGCACTGTTACTTTCAGTCTGCTGACTGTTTTTACTGGAATGATGGGGAATATAAATACAAAATGGCTCATTGTCTCTGCTGTATGATATAACTAACAAAAGTACAACTTTGATTCTGTTAGGCTACAAGTTAGATATATTGTACATGTTGCTTTTAAGTATGAAAATGTTCTTTTGTGACTTTCTATTTTCAGGAACTGTATGCATGTTTGTCAATGTGGTGTTGATTTTCTTAAGCATTGGTAAACTTGTCTAGTTGCCCGTCTTTTAAATCAATGGATTATTTTCATTTTAAGGAAGTTTGAATCTGCATGATGGCTGTAACTTTTCATTGTGACATTGCTTGAATTGTTTTGTGATTGTGTGAATTCCTTGTTAGATGACCATTGCTATTCGAGGGGACAAGCGTGTCTTGCTTGCCGTCAAGGTGGCTCATCACGAGGACATTGATCAGATTGCTGCTCACATGTTATCTCAATTGAAGTTGAATTTTCCATTGTCAAACGTCAGGTCAGTCATTCCTGTGTGTGGTTATTCTTGTGTATCCGATTGATTGCCTTACCTGAAGTGAATACCCGTGTTGGTTGCAGACACTCTTCAGCCATTGTTAACATGGCTCTATAAGCAACTTGTATAGCTTTGGCTTCTACTACTGCATGTCCTACTGTAGCATTTAATTAATAATGAAAGAGATTTTTCTCTGCTTAAACTCATCACCATAGATAAGTTGTTTGGCATTGGTGCTTGGTTTGGTGGGAGCTGCATAGATGCGAATAGCAAAAATCGGTTTGGTGGGGGCTGCTTCCCCGCGAATGGCAGTAGTCGAGATAGCAAACCTGTCACCACAACCAAGCACCAGTCACACTGCTAAGTCAGTGGAATTCCTACGACTACCTGGTAATGAATTGAAGGGAGAGACAGGGTGAGAAATCCCTAGCATCCCATCCATATCTATTGTGGTGCAACGCCTAATGTTGTGTGCGATTCGCAGCAACTGCACAGATTCTGGTAAAGCACATATTTTAGGATCTCGCATGCAGTAGCAATGGCGAGGAGCTGCTGTTCACACCCCACCATCAAGGCCATGTGTGTGGTCATGAGATTGGCAACAAGAATGCATTGCCTGATGACGCACAATACCAAAGAAGTCACACTGAGACCCGCCTCTATTACAACCCCCCTGGCACGTCAGCACTATGGTGTGAGTCCAACCTCACCTAAATTACATTTAGCTACATTTAAATAGGCCAAGAAGTGTTTAGCAAACTTAGTTGAACCTGTGGGCATTGTGGTTTAGCATCGAGAGTCTTGACAATTTCTGATGATTGCTAATTGGCTCATCAGATAAGCAAGAAATCTGTCATGTAGAAGGCTGATCACAATCACGTAGCTATCGACAGTGGTTGTAAATAGTAAGTCATACTAATGATAAGGTCATTCAAAGTATGAACATCTGCTGAATTTGAAATGGTCAGCAAATTCAAAATTTAGAAATAGGTTCTCTTTTCTCAATAAAGATAACCCAGTAAGCCAATGGCCTGTCTCCCTTGTGGCCCACAAGGAATATAATCAGATAACATTACCAAGCATTAAAAGTGTCAGCTGAGCCAAATAGTACAGACATCGCGCCCCTACACCACACGGACCCCATAGTTCAACTGCTAATTCATGTGGTGTTTGGAGTGCCCTTCAAGAGCTCTGATTTTCTAATAGAACCAACAACAAGCAGTCCTCAGGTGATATTTTTACAGTTCTGAATCCTGCTGAAGTATCTCTGAATAAACAGGTTAAATTTAATGATTTCTTTTCTCTTATGGCAAATGGTCATCTGCTGATGTTTCACCATTTATGTTATTATCTATGTTGTTGTTGTTGCAGCAAATCGGTGATTATCAACATCAATCCAACGGAAAGACAAAAGAGAATCGAGAGCCTTTGTGAGAACTTTGTCAATGCCTTGCTGGACACAGACATCGGCCCGTGTGGTATGACCCTGCTTAGGCTGTATAGACCAGTCTGTTATCTTGAATTGTTGTTTGTAACTTCTGTTGATTGTGTCATTTGACAGTGATGGGGGCGTTTCGTTCCAGGAGGCTTCTCGCTGTCTTACTTGTGCCTTTGCGATTATTATGGCCAACATTCTTTGGCTGAGGTTGTGTGGGTAGGTGAATTGTTTAATGTGGATATGTCTAATTGTAATCACTTCTACAATTTGCATTTATAATTGTGTAGCAATGATTCATTTATTTGTTGATAAAATGTTGACGTCAATGGAAGGCGGCAATTTTTAACTGATCATGCTAATGCCTGCAGGCTATGTTATATAGATGTTCTATGGCATGGAATTTACATATAACTCGACTTAAGGGAGACAAAATTTTAGCTTTGTGAGCTACCCTGAAAAATAAATTGGATTGTGATAATGGTGACGAATTTCAACCTGCTTTCAATCTGCTAACATGCTCGCGACAATGGTTTCCACCTTGGCTGTTGCTGCCATGGCAACACAAGTACTAGTTGTTTGTTTGTGAATTAGGATATCAGCATACTGAGTAGTCAAAAGAAGGAATCAGGCTTAGGCTGGCTTGGTTCAGACATTGATCATGCTGTGCTTCTGTGCATTACACACGGTCCTGATGAGTAGCTGCATCTTGCGTAATGTATGGATGTAAAACCTTCACTCCAAAATCAGATTGGATGAATGCATTGCATATGATTGCGTAGCTGTGACACAAATGATTTCATCTCGTTTCAGGATATTGACAAGATTTACGGCAGCCACAAATGCACAGTTTTTGACGTGGCTGATTTTGACCATCTGGAGCAGAGGTAGCTTAGCGTGACTTGCATTCAGGAAATTTGATGTGTTTAATCAAAGATTTGAAACGCACAAAAGACATTGAGTCGTGCAAAATGATGCAAGACAAAGTCCAGCTGTCATTTACTTGATATTGTCATGATGGAAACCAAGATGGATCATGATTTAAGCCAGAAAAATGAGCTTTAGATAGGGCGTTAAATTGCAATAATGTTGAGATATAGAACAGGGCTTCCATGCATTGAGCATCATTGACAATGACGCTTGTGTGATTCTTTTGCTGTCTTGGCGTGGCTTGTTAGTTGTTTTTTTATTTTTGATAGAGAACTGTTGCCGATCGTGGCCACCCTCGAGTACAACACATGGTTCAAGAAATTGAGATGCAAGTCTCTGAAGCTTGTAAGACATGCTTAGCTATCTCTGATCCATTTTGTCCTTTTTCATTACTTTTGCCTCCATTCTTATCGTAATCATTCTGCAGTTCCCGAATCGAGTAACAGCATTTTTTGTCTTTGTAATACCACTGATATTGCTTTGTTTTCATACCCATCTGTCGCATCAGTGGCCAAAAACTGTTTGACATGTGGTCATATAGTGCAGCACGTAAATCAATACCAAGAACAACGGCAGTAAAAGTAGTGCACATGCAGTATTGAATCACCTTTGAACTTTATCAAGATTGGAGCTCATTAGCATTATTGTTGGTTATCATTGGTCTTGAGAATAGTTGTGTAATGTGTTACGGTCAAAGAAACCACTGACGCAAATATCACAAACGTTCTGCTCAAATCAAACCCCAAATCATCTCATTCAACAATATTTATTTGCATGGACTACTCCCTTACGTCACGTGACTAGCACAATTCCAACAATTGATTGCTTTATTACTTTGTGCTGTTGTAAGTTTCTCACCTTTTAGAGCTCCGATGTGATTGATACCATTATGAAAGTCATGAAGGTGTCTCAGTCTCTGGAAGGGGTCACTTTGAAAGACATTCACTTGACAAGGTAACCACAAGCATACTTTTAATGTCGTCATCGTCCCTCATCTGGCTCTCCTATCAGTGAAGCAATGTTTAAGGTCCAGCTTTATGACATCTGTCTTTTTATCCAAAGCCGAATGATAGTCCATTCCATGATAGCTTCAGACTATTGTTAATAGCCTGTTTGGGCAAAGAGTAACCGACTGTACTTTAATTCTACTCTTCTGTTTCTGCACGTGTCCTTGGGTTCATTCATTTTTACTCACAGCATGGATCTATTCATGTCGCCTTTTACCTTTGTAGGGACCATGCACAGAAATTTGCTACAGCTTTGATATCAAACCCAGATTCAGCCCTGAAAGAAATTGACCTTTCCAGTAACAACTTGGAAGACCGCGGTAATGCTCATTTGCTGTAAAGCATGTTTCCAATTAAGGAGACATGATTGATTAAACACTGTCCAATTACTTACAACAAATTAGTACCAATTATGATATTACAAACAAGTCATGAAAGTGCTTGTTTTGTATAAATGATAATTATGGTATAATCAGGCCAGTCCCTTTTTGTTGCAATATATTGTTCGGATGGACGAGTGCTGATTGATCACCATATGTCTATCAGGCGCACAACTTTGTTAGGCTGCTTCTGTTTATCTGTGAATCGAGCAATTCCGCATTACTCCAATATTCACCATTACAAGTGGAATCAAAGCTGCGTTCTCTCCATGTTTCACATGAACATGAGTACTTGCTTCTGTAAGAGCGATGTGAAATTCAGCAGCTATGAACGTCTTTTTGAATGGAGTTAGCTTCAAAGGTTTCAGACATCTAGGCTCTTTAGTGCTAGTTATTTAGTTTAATTTTTTCAGAAGAGCAGATAGAGTTTGTCCGCTTGTAGTTGTGGTGTACATATCAATTGGACTAATTCATGTCGCAGGGGTAAACCATCTTTGTGGTGCACTTGCAAGCTTGAACCATGGACTGGAAAGCCTGCAGCTCTCTACTATTGGAGTTTCTAACAAAGGTGACCACTTCCCTGTTCTGTTCTTTTGTTCCCTGTTACTAATGTCCAACAACTTTATCCATTTTCAGTATTGTGTATTTCTTTGCTTCAATGTTATTCATTATTCTGCGTTGAAGGAACTTTGATGCTTGCAAATGCACTCAGGACCAACAAATTCATTTCATCCACACTCACCAGGTATCAATGAGTGCTTGATTGTTTAAACTCTGTTGGATCTATCTGGTGACAAGCAATGGGTTTTTGGCCTCTTCTGTTAACTCAATACCTCACATGAGCGATAGTCATTAGTGTTCTCAATGGGTTAGCTTGTCTTTGCTGTAAGCTAAGAAATAGATAGTCAGTTCATGAATTGTCATTACAGGCTGGCTAAGATGTCCTCATTGACTATCTCAAATTGTTATTCTGTCCTTTAATAGGTTAAGCATTTCAAACAACATGCTGAAGAGCGAATCTGCGCCGGTATGCCTCCGTTAGCATTATCACCACCTTAATTTCAGGTGGACTTCTGGAGCTGGTATTAACAGTTGTTGTTCTGTTTTGCAGGTGTTGTGTGATTTCCTTGCCAATCCTAATGTCCTGAGGAAGCTTGATCTCTCCAACACAGACTGCGCTTTGGACTTGGTGAGATCCAGGAATTATATCAGTTATATGTTAATCGTTACAACCCCAACCAAGTGCTTTTGACTATCAGATGCAAGCTGAATACGTGACAGCGTCATACCGTAATTTAATGAATCTCATGCAATGACAGGAGAATTTTCCAATGGTTTTCTGGAATCTAAAGCTGATGATTTGCTTAAAATATCAATTTAATAATTTACATGGTTCAATCAGGCAAAAAAAACTAAATTACCACTATTTTGAAAGAAAACTATTTCAGTGAAATTGCCTGACATCATTGAACGGCCGTGGGGTTGCCAAAGATTACTGCAGCAAACAATAGTTTAACTAGTTGGTTAAACACAATACAAAAGGCTTTGTAGAGCAATGGCATATACATTTGTATAAATAATACTGACATAACTTAAGCAATTCCGAGCTTGGAGTTATCATTATGAAAAGCAGCCAATTGAAGGACTCAACGTGTAAAGGTTCTGTGTTTTCATTTGTGCTGATGATAATGCAAAGGGTTCTTGGCCTTGCAGGGCTGCCTTAATTGCCTGCATTGTGCTGTTGTCTCGCTTGAGCTGTCTCATCTATATTTTTGTCTTGTCAGCTCTTTGGCGCCATGTTGAGAGGATGCACCCAGCACTTGCAGCACTTGAATGTCTCTGGAAACCCATTTAGCTACAAGTAAGACAACCAATACCATGCCAACTAATGTTTTGTGTTGATGGGTTGCTTAGCAGGGCTCTCAACTTCAGGCTGGGTCTCAGAGGGAGAATTTTGCTAGTACGGTGTATGCAAGTAAGGTATAAGCAAGTCGCTCAAAAGCAAGTACCTGCTCATTTCTACTACTACTTTAAACCTATGTTAATATAATGATAGCCTCTGTACCATAAATGAAGCAGCAACCCCTATAAAAGACCATTTATTCCGACAAGAAAATGTTCTTTTTATATACGTTTTGTGGGTTGTACTTGATGTAGATGGTGAATCCATTACAGGAGTCAAGTAGCACAAAGCTGAAAATGTGATTTTGGTATGCATCATCATTGTCTCATATAAATCCACGATCCTTCATTTTAATTGACAACAACAATAATATTTTTCAGGAGCGATGATCACAATCTCGAGAGAAATAATTAATATATACATGAATAGAATGAATAATACATAATTTTGAGGAGAGAGAAACCAAGGATCGTGAGAAATTAACTATCTATCGTGAGAGTGTGAGATGCGCTCTGAAATCGTGAGTCTCACGCCAAAGCCGTGAGAGTTGAGAGCCCTGGCTTAGACCTTTTGGAAGCATCTGATTGCTTTGCTTCTGTTATCAATTTATTAAATGGTTGTATGAATAATTGCATATATTTAATGTTTACATATTTTCTATAGCAGATAGTGTTTGATATGACCATCATCGTATTGTTTGGACTTTTAAGCATATTTCCATGATGCAGTGATACAGCAATGATCCATGAAGACACATTGCAATTAAGATAAGAAACAATTGACCCTCATCAGGTGACAAGTAATGGTGCTAGTTGATTTTAGAGGTGACTCTTTTTTCTAGTTGGCTTGAGTTAGCTTCTAATCATTTGCCTGTTGTTACTGTCAATATCAATTTAATTAACAAGGGCAGCCCAGTTAGCCCATGACTGGTCTTCCTTTAGGCCCTCAGAAATTGAAACTACATAAGATACAACTAATATATGTGCCGGCTTAGCGAAGAGTTTAGCCCGACGCGCCTGACTGGCAGGCACACAGTCTAGCCGCGAGACCACCACAGTAGCACTATTGAAGTTTCTGTGCAAGTTCCAGCTACTTAATTATCACTTGAAAGCACGCTCACTTTACGGCATAGGTAAATCTGTTGTTTTAGGCGTTCCAAAGAAACTCAAATTTTGCCATCACTGCAGCAGGTACAGTGTTATGTAACTTCACAATCTATTTCATGTTGTTTTCCTTAAACCCAATGTGTAAATTGATATTTAGATTACTATATGTTACAAATGAATTTGATGATGAGCAGAGGATCGGTGAACTGACCTCAACTAGTGAATGCAAATTCTTGCATTTGCATGGTCTATCTAGCTCTAGTCTTAGATTACAAACTGCAGTGTGTCCTTGCCAGTTTTTAATAATGATACTTTGTTGTTGAAGTGACAACTTCTGTTTAAATTTACAGTTCTTTTCGTCAAGTCTTGCTATACAGTTTGTCAATTTGTCATCGACTCGCATTCCTCCCGAGGCAGTCAAGTAAGTTGCTGCA
>OFHS01001492.1:0-27282 GCA_900245855.1 Calvadosia cruxmelitensis
AGAGACTAGCCTCCATTACAACCCTATTGCAGTTGGCACTATGGTTTGAGTCTAACCTCACCTAAATTACATTTAGCTACATAAAAACATTCATTCAATTACAGTGAAACCTGTCTATAACAGTCACCTCTGAGACATAAGGAAATGACCTTTATAGACAGGTGTCCTTTCTATCCAGATTGATTTCTATAGAAAGTGTCATTTTGGAGTTATCAACAGTGGCCTTTATACACAGGTGACCGCTCTATAGAGGTTTGACTGTAAGTACAAAATCATTCCAACAGAGAACTGTGTGAAAAATTCGATTTCATGTGCTCTAGCGCACAAAGCACTTTCACACGTATTCAAAGGTTTTATGACAGTACTGATATGAGCTTACTTCCTTTGGGATTGACAACTCCATTGCCTTTAATAGGTGGCAACTTCTCCAGTGCAACGCCATTGTAGCGAATAATGTGAGCTGTAATAATGATATCAATATTGTGTGCAGTATCTCCGGTATTCTCCATCGAAAGCTTCAGAACAATATCATCTCCAACAGTGATGTCTTGTGATGAGCATTTGAAAACAACTTCTTGTGATAGGGTCTTGACAACCGGATTCTTGGCAATTTTCAACGCCCTTTTCACGGCAATCCGCTCAGCGACAGACTTCTCGGCATATTTGTATTCACTTGTAATATCATGCCTGTTGAAGTTATCTTTGCCGACTGCTTTGGTGCTGATGTAACGACCTACAGCAGAAAGAGAGCAATGTTAAGAAGTGTAGTGGCAGTATCAACAGTATGTCAATCAGATGTATTAGTGAAAGGAATAATATATCACTCCGAACCCAAACATGTGTACAAATCATGTGAAATAACAAGCAGCATGTAAAAATTTTGAGAAAAACGAAGTGATTTGACAAAAGAACGAAAAACCCTGTGAAAAATGCCCATTTTACAACATTNTTTCAAAGAGTTTTCCTATGGATTTCACACGATTCCAGTTCACAGTGTATATACATAATTAGATAGATTTGTAAAATCACAGCAATGGTAATTAAATATAAGTAGTGCTGAGAATAGGAAGAGAAAAATGGTGAGGATAATCCCATCCCATAAGCACAACCACTTGTTTGTTTAGTATGTCCTAGATTTACAGTTCTATAAATTAAAGTAAAAAAGAATTATATAAGTTTGTAGAATATTAAGAAAAGAAAAGTAAAGAAATATTGAAAAATATTTAATTCAAATACAAAGAAATCATGTACATCATCATCACTAGCATCATCATCATTTATTCTGAATTCCCGTAAGCTAATTTACGCTTTTTATGTAGCAGATACATGATACATGATAGAAAAGACATTTGAGATTACTAATATCAACATGAAACAGTATACAGAGGATAAAGAATATATAAATAAATTGAAATATATTAAAAACAGGAACAAATTTATACTNAATTTATACTGCTACATCCCCGTGAAAAGACTCTTGGAATCCTTTAAGTCTTTTCTAGAGTAACGGGTAGTGATTGAGCAGAGACAGTTATAAATCTCCTAGACCCATAAGCTAAGCATCAATCATGTAGTGTAAGGGCATCACTGCATGGCTTCTGTACAAGTATTGTCTTAATATAGTATCAAATGCATATATAAGCTGCCAGGATATCTACGTAAACTGATCCTCCATAAGTAACAAAGACTCCAACTCACCAACATTGTCAGGGTCAACTCTAACTGGCTCAAACTCATCAGTGGTTTTGTTCTTCTTCCAGTAAACAGCGTCTGCATTGACTTCAGCAAAAACGAATTTACAATCAAATCGCAGGTTGACGTGGCCTTCCTTAACTGCCTTCAAAGGGGCTGGACCAGTGCGATAAATTCCTACAACAACCAATCAATGGTGAATAAGCAAGCTTGCATCTTGCAGTTGGCCAAAAAGTATCTAAAAATGAGCCATCTTGCCCCATGTGAGAAACCATGTGAAATAATGAAACATTACGTGGGCGACACTGTTATGAAGCATGTAGTTTCAACAAAACAGCAAAATACTGTGTGAACTGTCTTTTTCAAATGATTTTGATTGCGATTGGCATATTACTAGCCTTCCAGGTCATGTTACCGACGTTACCATAATGACGTGACTATGGCACATGACTGTGTATACATTCTACAGTTAGTTGTTAGTGAGCAGTCAAGCCGAGTTGGTTCATCCCTTCAAGTTGTTTCTTGCTGTTGACAGAAAGCATCAAGCACGGTTAGTCTTGTTGGTCTGGATACTGTTGCTACACAGTACAATTGTTTCATCCTTTGCAATATTACAATAGTTTTCACATATTTTTTACATGCATTATCACACGTTTGCAGTTGGTAATCTCTGTCTGCACACCTGAACTCAATTCCTGAGGGGTTGCATCTATTGCTTGCCATCCACCGTAGCCAACAGGCAGATCTGGTCGAGCAATCCAGCAGTCATTCCACACATGAAAATTCCTGCAGAAAGAAGATAAAAATGTCAAACAAACATAAGCAACTATGATATACATTTCCCCTAAAATCAACAAAGCTGTCCGCAACATCAAGTTCTCGGTCAACATTTTACTAGCAGAATGTTTAGCGTTGTATACAACCATGACCTCTTAAAATCTTTTTGTCAACAAGTTATTAGCAAATAGAGGAACATTGATTTCTTGGAGGGTACTTTCCCTTTCACCTGATTTTAGAATCCTAGCATCTGCCAGACATTGACTAATCACTAAACTACAGACATCTCAAGGCCTTGTAAATATGTGACAACTTGACAGATGACACAATGACAAGTTACAGTCGAGATGACAAGCGAAAGATTTTCCAGTCAAAATGACACAATAAGATAGAGAGAGAGTAGTGTATTTCAAGACATAAAACGATATTTACAGTTGTATAATATGGCATTAATTACAATTTGCACTAAACTAAAAGCATTCTGTTACTACCGTTTCTTGGTATCCCAACAATGTAAACATAATAGACAAATCAACTTACCACGAAGAATCACTTGATTCGTCTTCTAAATATGTTCCATCAGAATCATAGTACTTATCCAACGTCAAGTTATCATTGGCATCATGGGCGGAGTCATAGTTTGTCACAGATCTTGTTGGGATACCAAGTGCTCTCATCACTGCAAAGAAAGACAGGATGATATAGTGAAATCTGTCTATAATGGTTAGCTTTGGGACGTGAGTAAAATGACCTTTATAGACAGGTAGCCTTTCTGCCCAGGTTGATTTCTACAGAAAGAGTCATTTTGGGGTTATCAACATTGGTCTTTATACACAGGTGGCCGCTAATTATAATCAGGGCCGCATTAAGGTCGAATAGGGCCTTAAGCACGTTTTTGCTGAGGGGCCTATTTTTGAACATAACATTTCATCTTAGTCATATATGTGAGACCTATTTGAATTTCAGCTCAGGCTCAATGTTGACAACAAGAAGATAGGGTTATTGGCTAATTATTGGACATCCCAACAGGTCGGGACAAACATTTCGGGAAATGTTTCCTGTTTTCTGTTTGCAAATTCTTCAGAAGGACGTCTCAGAAAATATGAAAATCCTCCGAGAAATAGTTTCTGTAATTGCCTCTCCAACAGGTCTTGGTTGCATGTTGAGGAAGTTGCAAATCTCGCAGAAATGGCAACATTCTCCGTCGCGCGACTATTTGTTTACATTGGTTTTACGGCTTTGAAATTCAACACCTATTCGTCATTTGAGCCAGCTATTGTTCTGGGTGTAAAGGTCATGCCCATTGTCTTTTGATGGGAAATTCATGTGATGAAATGGTCAAAACACGTGCTCAGCGCGCTCCATAGAGCGAAAGCAAGGAGGGAAATAGCTTCAAATAACACTGCTGCTTTTAGAGATTCTGACTTAAAACTCGAAAATGTAACCACTCTATTAGTTTATTATCATTCTTTGCTACTTTTTCAGAGTCTGGTTTTATTGGGACAACATTTGCGATTCACACAGCCGCTCGAATGTCGACTTGACTTGTTATCAATGGCAAAGTTGCTTACTCTCATTTGGAAGAACTGTAGGCTTAGTTATTGCTGTTTGCTGACTACTTTGATTATGGTTGCAAACATAAGATGGACTGGAGCACCTTGAAGACATATCAGATGCAGGGGCTAGAACAACGTCCTGACTCTTATTGCATTACGCACAATTTCTTGTGCTCCCTATTATAGAATAGATACGGGAGTAGANAAGCCGAATCATCAATTAAAATCAATATATAATACAAACATAACATTTAAGCTGTAAGTCCGCAATTTAGGGGTATACCACATAACATATCGACTGCACTATTACAAATAAGTGCATGTTAAGCCAATGCCATATAACACTGGGAATTGCATAGCTGGTTAAAGCTTGCTAAAAACCCTTTACATGCTTGTTATAATTGGTCTCACTTACGATAAACTAAACAACATTTTTGGCCAGTTTGAATATGCAATGCAATACATTACCTGTCTTAAATACCATCTCTATCAAAGGACCGTCAACATTTACTAAGTCGAGTTTTGCAGGTTAAAGTAAGCATTGGTTTTTAATGCAATCAACCCAAAAGATAAAGTGTCGCCAGGCTCTTGGATGGACGACTGTTACGACAGTTAACTTGACATGACTTACATGTTGTTACAACACCAGAGAACACCCAACACTGGCCAAATTGAACTGGTTCACCACCACTGTTTAAAAACTGTGCCAAGATGGCTGCACTACCAGTCCANATTCCCAAGGTTTACGTCCACCAGAAAAGTCTTTACTCCAGTTGCCTACAAGAACGCCGTCATTGTCAAAATGGTTTGCCTGAAAATGAAATATAGGTGTTATCTTGCGTACATCCAAGAAAGCGACAACTAGAAGACAGCATCAATCACTAAAATAAACAGCAACCAACAAACCAATATAATAGTAAGCACAACGCATTGCATCATTACCTCACAATACGTGATACTGCAATTGCGTGATCAACACAGTAATTACATGTTCATTAGTCAACAACAGGGGAGACATTGCGTTAATTGATCTACGACAAGCAGCATCGTCCCAACCAGATATAATTATACAATGACACCTGTCTTTAACGGTCACCTTTGCAACTGTAACTCAATAAGGTCGAAGGTCGAAGCACAAAGCACAAAACGCGACCGACTTCAAGCATGTATTTCCTACCAACGAACTCACTCACAAATCTTGACTTTTAACGATTACACGCATTTCCCTAGCCACGACACACAACCCCACGAGACATAATCAATACACGCAATACACGCAAATAGGGTCCGCACGGAGACACAGCCGATCCCCTAAGACCAATACATGCAATTACACCATACACAGGCCCACGAGACATGACCAAACATGCAATTAGCCAATTACACCATACACAGAGACACAGCCATTCCCACAAGACTAACACACGTAACTACACCACATACAGCGACCTGAGTAAAATGACCTTTATAGACAGGTGGCCTTTCTGTCCAGGTTGATTTCTATAGAACGTGTAATTTTAAATTTTGCAGTTATGAAGAGTGGCCTTTATATACAAATGGCTGCTCTGACTTGCCATATAAGCAATTGAAGGTTATGACTGGTAGGAATAGCCTGCGGTAGTTAGGATTTATTTCAGACTGTTGAGTCTTAATACTCCATCCGAGTATCATAGGTACAATGCGATAGAAAACAACAGAAGCTCATCAGATGTGTCTCATACAACAACCGGTAACAGAATCCCCAAGGATTCTTGATCAATCAAATATAGATTACACGGGAATGAGGCTATGGTATAACATGATTGTGAGGCAGTGGTAAGCAAACTCAGCATCTCATTCCATAGCAACTAACTACGTAAATCAACTCACCAGTGCTGATATGGCTCTAGCTACTTCCACCGCAGTATCTCGATTCTCAGCTAACACCCTTTCAAGTAGAAAGAATGCACATCGAAGTGAAGTGTCTTCAAACTGTGAAATAAATACAAATAAAATTAGTAAGTCAGTAGAAACTGGAAACAATGATCAAAATGTAAGGCAAGGTAGTACGTTAGGGCTGGGTGGGAAATGTATAAAAAGTATGAATCTCAGTTCTTATTGGAAGTGCAACATACTAGGTTAAAGCTGATTCCACCGATAATGGTATGCTAGGGTCCTCGCAATCGGGACCTCTCAATTTAAGCAAGGCTGTAAATACTCGTTACAAAAGTAACGCATTACTCATACTCATTGGCTAATTGATATGTTTTGTTCTAGAGGAATATCTGGCAAACAGAGCATCAACACTGAAAACTGGCCCAACGGTACTCATATACCAATATTAGTGAATTAACAACTATTCAGGACAAAAAATCAGAAGGACATATACGAGAAACCATTTATGGCGATACAGCATCAAAAAATTGATGGAAATAATTATAGGCTATCGACAAAGGCCGACAGCAAGAATTATTGGGACTGCAAAAACTTTGCTGTTGATGATGAAATATCTGCATTGCCGATATGGTAAACAGCAGAGTTGACGATAGGTGTAAATCTGATAGCACTGTATTCAAGTGTATTGCTTATTGTTGTAGTTTCGTTTGTCATTACTGTTGGAAACATGTAAAACATGTGACATGGCAATGCCTAAAACCCTAAACCTGTGAAAGACTATTCTGAGCTGTCAGTGCTAGAGTTGTGAGCTATGTTTACTGGTGCATAAAGTGTATATAGCCTTAATTGTCAGCCTATTAGGTAATACATGTGAGTAGAGGAGGACCACCTGTGACAAATTGAATTTTGCATATGATGATAAAAGGTGTTGATAAGTGAATTGTGTGTATTGCACATTCTCTGTTGATTCTAATGTTGAACACTATGATAATTGTTCTGATGTTTAAGGTTTTTTATACTGCTCTTATGCTCAGTCAAACCTGTATTAACGGCCACCTCTATATAGCAGCCACTTGTGTATAGAGGCTATTCATCATAATCTTAAAATGATACTTTCTATAGAAATCCACCACGACAGAAAGGCCATCTGTCTATGAAGGTCTTTTTCTCAGGTCCCAGAGTTGACCGTTATAGACATGCCTCGCCGTACATCAATCAATATTTGCTGCTTGCTGTAACTGTAGAACAAGACAAGGCGATAACGAATCCTGGACCTGACTTACTTGGCCAAAAAACCAATGCTTTGGGCGATATCCACCCCAGTAGATGGCTCCCTCGTCATTCAACACATATTCAGCTCGTTTCTTGTTGTCTTCCATAAAAACTTCATCATCTGTAAGGAACCAGATATGTTTGCAGAATGCTGACCACAC
This sequence comes from Calvadosia cruxmelitensis, assembly GCA_900245855.1. NCBI lineage: Eukaryota > Metazoa > Cnidaria > Staurozoa > Stauromedusae > Kishinouyeidae > Calvadosia > Calvadosia cruxmelitensis. The sequence continues at coordinate 7,334 of OFHS01001492.1, forward strand.
ACATATGGCAAGAAACCAACATAAATCATGATAAATTATGATAAATGTTAAACCAAGTCAGGCCAATTAAATATCAAACAGATTTGCTCAAGTGACGGTATACGTACATACATTAAAATACATACCGTATGTATATGGTAGCCTTGTTTGTATATAGAGGTCTAAGCTGAATAAGTTGAATTTCTAGCATTGTAGTACTGTACTTCATTTTTATATGAGCCTCTTATAGTATGCCATATGAATAGCACAATATGCGGTCATCCAAGCTGTTAGTTGACCACTGAACCAGAAAGAGTATATACTTATACACAGGCAGTGTTGTGAGTAACGCGTTACAAAAGTAACGCGTTACTTGGAAAAGTTACTTTTTGAGTAACTTTTAATGTAACTAGTTACATTTTGTGCTGTAACGTAACTTATCTGGCAACGCGTTACTTTTTTCCGTAACGCGTTACTTCTCAATTGCTTTCCGTTACAAGTTCCTTTCTTAAATTTCATCAGCCATTCTGCAAAGAACTCGACACCTGATTGGCCTATAAATTGTGTGACAGTAACAACAAAATGCTGTTATTTCCGAAGTGAAAGCCAGAAGAGGGTAATTTGCTTGTGCTAGGACAGCTTCACACTACAAGAACAATTAAGCCGTCGCAAGTCTATGAGCGCGTCGTTCTTGAGGATTCTGCTGATTACGATACCAAACGGAAGCGGCTCTTTTTTCAACATGTCGTGTTGCCATAACAGCGGCTTTATGATGAGTTAACAAGTCAGTTTTGAATTACAGATCTATTGTTTGCCTTGCCATTTACAATAGAGAAGGTCACTTGGTTCCTCAGATCATCTTTCTGGGAACCCGATTCAAAGAATAAACAAACCAAAAAGAGTGGCAATCTTGTTTGCAGAGCAATTTTTAACGTTGAAAATAGGAATTCTCTGCCAGAATTTTACTTAAAAAGTTAAGATTATCTCGCTTTCTCAACCGAGACTATTGCTGCCGTTTTGGTTGTTTGAAACAAAAGCGGTTGTGAAAGTGTGAATAATGAATTCCAAAGTCCTTTGTTCGCACCTCAAACCTTTGTCACAGCCGCGCGATTGCAGCCACAACAATCGTGCATCGGAGCGCATGAATTCACGACACGTGAGCAGCTCATCTGGTAAACGGCTCTATGATTTCAATGAATAAGAATGCTTGGATGTTGTAGATGTTTTGAGTGAGAAAAATCGATTTTGAAACTAAAATTCAATTAATTGACCAGCAAAACACGATTGATTATAAAATCAAATCGATTCACAAAAAGTTGCCGAAACAACAACAAACAACGGGTCTATGATTTCATCAATAAACTTTCCGCATTTGTGTATACCTTGCCTTGCCTTTTGCCATTGATATTTAAATGCCGTAATAATGGCAGAACGGAAATTGAATGTTGTTTTGGTTTTGAGTTTCTTTGTTTCAAAAATGTTGCTAAAAATAGAAGTAACTTGTAACTTTTAACGAAAAGTTACATTTGGTTTGAAGTAACTTGTAACGTCAAAAAAGTTACTTTCTTGACTGAGTAACTTGTAACTGTAACTTATTCTTGAGTAAAGCAAGTAACTTTAAAATGTAACTAGTTACTTATTCTTTGTAACTTTTACATCACTGTACACAGGTCACATTGCCTTATCATGATTGGGTTTATTGACTCAACACTGATGCAGTGCATAGCGCAGATTGAAGGGAAAATCTGAGAGTCAGCATATACCTGGTAATTTATGGTAAGCAATTTATGCAGTTTATTGCATTCTTAATTCCTAATTAGACCCTGCTTTCTCTAGCAATTTACAGCGAATATCAAATGGCCAAAAAGACCTAGCCAAAAATTGTTGAAATGCAGCATATTTGGAATGGAATTGTTCAAAAAGATCTATTAAAGACAGGTGTTCTCCTGTCTTTAGGTGATGAAAGGTGATGCCTTTGCAGAACCCCCACACGCTGTCAGGCCCCCAGAGGGGTCATGTTTATGTTCCCAAGTTCCCTTTGAAAAAATTCAGTGTTCCCTTGTTCCATGTAAATCTGGCTCATGCTTTCTGGTTACCAAACGTTTACCTGAAATTTTCCCATGTTTCTTTAGACAATACTGGAATGTTTCCTTCTCCCTAAATTGTAAATCAGGAGATGCCCCTTGTTTTCTAAACCCGTAGGGGGCATCTGCTGCAGAGACCTCAAGGTTTTTTAGGCAGTTTTCATATTCATAGTGCCAGGAATAGGCCTACTGATTAAATCGCACTTCAAACAAAGCTAAATATTATCAAATAATGCTACAAAATGTGAAGGTTAAACACACCTCGAATACTACATGCATTGGGGTTACATTTGTGTGATTCACGGGTCCAAAATAAAACATGCTAATTTTACAACCTGTTCACATGTGTTCTGACAGAGCGATGAGATGATTTTAGTAAATATTTTCTGATTTCTTCCTTACCTCTGCACCATGGATTGAACAGCAGATAAACATCCTCAGTGTGATCGTAAGTACTTAGGCGTCGTTTCCTGCCGTGACTTGCAATAGAAACAATGGATAACTTGTATTTTGCAACTATCGCGTGTGCAGGTATCGACAAGGACACGTCCAGCAGGTTCCCCTTTGCGACATTGACCTCATATCCCCATGTGTCCTGTTCATAGAAATAAAACAAAGAAAGAAATGCAAGTAGATTGCTGGTAAGACATAAGGAAATAATTCACTGCGTTAACAGTCACATTCAGTTTGAAGTCAGATCAGACTGGATGAATGCTATTGGCAGTTTGGCACCAAGTAAACCAATTTGTTTCATGGCTGAATTATCCACAACTAAATTGGCCATCAGGCTGGTGGTCTCTTAAGACAGGTGGCTCCTCAAAACAGGTGGTCTACTAAGGCAGATGGTCTCGTGAGGCAGGTGATCCTTAAAGACAGGTGGTATCTCAAGACGGAACGGACAAACGGTAGCTACCAACACAGGTTGTGGTCTCTCAAGGCAGGTGGTCACTAAGACAGGTGGTCTCTCAAGACAGAACGGTAGTTACCAAGACAGGTTGCGTTCTCTCAAGGCAGGTGGTCACTAAGACAGGTAATCTCTCAAGACAGGTGGTATATTAGATAGTATGAACTGCATTGTGACTTAATTAAATTTATATGCCGTACTCATCATCATCACCGTCGTACGCCGGAGGCGCCTTGGCGACTATGACTTCGCAGAACCATTGTTGTGGTGCTGGCAGTTGATTTCTCGTACTGTTCAATTGCAAACATTTGAGATAATTGATTAGATATACATGTTACTTTTGAATAACGCTTGTTGTATCTTTTCATGCCTCCTTCTTATTTCCTACCAGCCGTGCCGTATTCAATTGCCATCAAACAATGTGCATTATCTCATAATCTGACTTGAACAAGAATCGCCATACAATGAAACCTGTCTATAACGGTCACCTTTGGGACCTGAGAAAAATGACCTTTATGGACAGGTGGCCTTTCTGTGCAGGTTAATTTTCATAGAAAATATCATTTTGGGGTTATGAAGAGTGGCCTTTATACACAGGTGGATACTTGATAGAGGTGGCCGCTAATACAGATTTGACTGCATTATGATATTAACGAGGCTATAATTAACCAGAAAGACATATTTTTCTCCATTTTTTCCAACATAGTCAAATAAATAATCAAGAAACAGCAATCACCAAAAGCGTGACATTGTACCTTGATAAGTTTATCAACTTTTTCCACGTGAACCAGAGTCCCGTTTCTTCTTGATGGATTATAGCCAGATGAAAAAACAACTTCAAATTTGCTAGATTCAAGGTCAATATCACTTCCATCAACGGTTATTGTAAATTTGAAAAGCTCTCCACGGCGAAGGACAGCAGCCTCTGTTTCAAATAATGAAGTATTGTGCCTCAGTCCATTGTCTTTGCGCAGGCAATCAACCGATGTTACAATCAGACCTGAAATAAAACAAACAAAATATCAATGTGAAGAAGGATTGCATGTAATTTATCATGATTTTGGTATGTAAATTTGTAATTCGTTAATGTAAATCTTGGATATCCCAAACAAACAAGCAACCGAGAATATACTTAAATTTTTGTCTCGAGTAAAAATTTTGCTATTGCATTACAGTACTTTGAATGCATGTGTGAATACATGATGTATCTATCTATTTGTCTAATCATGTTCATATGCTTCACTGATCTATTGCTGGGAAATTCTTCTCTGCAAACAAGACAAGGTCATCATTAAAGCCCTGGCTGCTAATGTAATGCATTAGCCAATCATGCAGCAGACATATTGCTCACCTTTAATTGTATGCTTTTTAACCAGCAGCCACCTGTGTATAAAGGCCACTCTTCATAACCCCAAAATGACACTTTCTATATAAATCAACCTGGACAGAAAGGCCACCTGTCCATAAAGGTCATTTTCCTCAGGTCCCAAAGGTGACCGTTATAGACAGGTTTCATTGTAAAACAAAACATACTGTAAAATTGCAATGCCGTGGCGCATCTGGTGGATCTCAAGCATCTTTATAGTGGGCACTTAAAGAAAACATAATTAATTCCCGTCATTTACAAATTATGTCAATCTATTTATATAATCTTTACCCTCTCTGTATTTATAGATTATGTAAATATTAGTCTAAAGTTTATTTGCATCATGTATCAGATCTGTGAAAAAGTCAGACGGCTTAAAATATTTTTCTGATCAAATGATGATTATGATGATAATGAAAGTTGCTCTCAAAATTCACCATCCTACGAGGAGCGTCTCAAGCAGTTGGATCTGCAATCGCTAGAAAAACGACGTTGTCACGTAGATTTACAAAGATCTTATAAGGTTATCAACAGCTATGTTAGCATTGAGCTCCCACCAGACATCAAATCATTACCCTCAAGGACTCGTGGAAACTCAAAGCGATTTTACATAGAAACCGTCAAATTGAGCACCAGGCATTATTATTTTTTAATTGTGTAGTCCGCTTGTGGAACTCGCTTTCGGAAGATTTTGTGTCCTACCCATCACTTAGATTATTTAAATTGAAAGTTATATCTGAATTACTGTAATGAAATAGTATTTGATATCTTTGTAATCTGTGTAGAATAAGTGCACATTATTACTAATAGTGCCTCCATGCGTGTATTCTTGGTTGATTTTTACCAATAAAGACACATGAATGATGTCATAAAGTTTCATAACACGCTTAACATCATCCTACAGAACTAACAAACATCAACATTTACTGTACATATGCAATTTCTGACTTGTTATTAGGATTAGTAGGCTACATGTGAACATGAACATTAATTTTTTGTCTTCTTTTTATAACTGAGACATATCCAATTCATCAGGACTCCCACTACCGCAATACAGCCAAATCTTCAAAACTAATTCACAAGGTTTTCACCCCATTGCTTTGAGTTGGTCCATCAGTATACAAGATGTTATGAGTCTGTGGTGGTTGTGTTATTCCTGTTGTCGTCCCACGTATTGGTTGTCTTCCTGTATATTGTTCTCTTGTGTTAATATCCTTTGTGTTAATGATGTCATGCTGTTATGTCGTAGCCTAGAGTCACTGTATTCTGTAACGTAATTTAGTTCTGTTCGTGTCCTTGTCAGGAGATGTTGATAGTTGGAAAGCTAGTCGTGGTTCTTGTATCCGGGCGTGCCACGACAGAGTCATTGTAGCTGACTACATTGTGTGTGCATATAGCTGTGTTGACTACAGCTATATGCATAGTTGTAGTGAGCTATGTTATATAAAGATTATTTCATTTGCTTTTGTGGTAAAATATAGCTAAATAATATTTCGGCAAACTTAACTCAAGCCAAGTGTTGTGCAATCATATTTGCTACCAGTGCCTTGTACTGTATTGTCGAACTGGGAGTCTGCATAACCATGTCAGCGGTCTTACGTCATTCATGCTCCTGCCTCATAGCAGTGTGGCGGTCTCATCAAGCATTTACGTCACAACACAGACCGCCAATCAGCGCCCTCCGTCAGTCGCTATAAATGTCTTTTATTTCGTAATGTCAACTCTCTTGCAATCTGTACTCTCGAGCCTTCGGACGGGCTGGCTACCCTCCGTCGTATCTGCCACAATTATATACTCAACTACACCTACTGCCTCTGTCTTCGATCTACTCAACACACAACCTGCTTATCCTACAGCAGCACTCCTCATTCCACACTGATATCTACGCTCGCAGGGAGTTTGCTCGTTATGCCATAGACAAGCAGCAATAATAAAAGGGAGACAAGCACAAGAGCGGTGTCTGAGCTACCGTACCAATCACGAAGACGCAACTTCCTCCCACCTGCCCCACTTGTCAACTGTAGTCTAGTAGTAACACTATGAATCCGAAACAAATTGAAAACCATGTGAAAACCATGTGAAATGGGAAGCACCATGCGAAAAACAATGTGAAATTTCAAACACCCTGTGAAAAACCATGTGAAAAACGTGTGAACTAGAAAACAGTGTGAAAACCATGTGAAAGGGCACTTTTCACATGGTTTTTCACATGATTTTCACATGGATTTCACATAGTATCAGTTCACAGTGTAATATCTCCACTGCTTATCAGTGTGACGGTGCTTGGCGGTGACAGGGTTCCCATGCTAGCAGCGCACAACGCATGCCGCATACCTTCCAACGACCAAGCACTCATGCCACGCTCATCTTGGGCTGATGAGTTTAACAACAGAAATAAAGTACAATAGAATATGCTAGATTAGACCACATTGGTACACAATGCTTTGGTCGTTAGACCAATAATGGGAATATTGGAATTGAAGGCAAAAACAAAACTTTTCGTCAATATGTAAGCATGATACGATTCAATTAAAGAAACGCAAACCAATACAGTATGTAAATATTATCTCTTTAGCCCAGATATAACTTTGGTAGAGAAGTTCTGAGTTTTCTTTCAACATAAGGTTCGCCTTGTTTTGCAATATTGGAATGGCTTGTGTTAATTATCCCGTAATTCAATGCGATCAGAATCACCAGACCTCCGAGTGGCTCTGTTTTTATCCTTGCATTCCTTTGAAAGGTTTTTAAATTAAAATGCAATATTTAAGCGCGATTTTACTCGCAAAACGTGCCAAGATTTTCAAATGTTGTCTGAATAAGGACATGTTTTGGTTAGAATAGGCGGTATATATCCAACTGTATTAAATCCCAGGATGGTACCAGCAGGGGGCTAGGGGACGATAGCCCCCCGTTTAGGGAAGATAAGTTCCCTCTTTGGGGCCTATCAATGCAGGTGAATGTATAATCCTATATAGAAGTGTCTAGTAATCAACAAAGATCATGAGGCATTTCATAGAGAAACGCTAGTCCATGCTCCGTGGTAGTTCTACAGCCTCCCGATAAGTCCCCAGCCCAGTTCCCCAGCCCTGGTTAGCTGAAGGGCATTCGAGCGTGCAGGGATGGTGTGATGGCGTGCAGGGCTCTGTGTCTTCAATCAGTAAACGCAAACGTAAACAAACGAATAGAAAAAACTAACTGGCAGTATGAATTCACACGTACATATTCGTATCTCTGTCGTCTTTTTCTAGTTAGCTAGCTTTGTGATCTACCGATTGCCAGATTCTAGTAGGACCAACTGACATACAGAAGTCTGAAAGAGAGTGAAAGACGTTCCTGCCAAAGGCAGACTGGAGCACGTGCTCACTGAATAAACGATCGGGACGAAAACGATTTCAGAGATATTCCAATCGGCATGCGCTCAACCAACAAAGCAATTCTTGGCGTTGTTGTCGCGAAATATCCCCATGTAAACAGTCGGAACGATTGCGATCTCGACGAAACCCATCGGCGTGCAGTTTGACGTGCACGATCGCAGGTCTGCTCTGCAATGTCATCTTACCCTCGCGTCAACAGAAAGCCACCACAGAGATCAGAAACTGAACTGACTTAGCAAGAATGATCATAATATTACCTTTTGTGTTGTCCATAGCTTGATGTAGCAATATGACTCTTGCTGCGCTCTGCTATCGGCCAAGCAGTCTGTTCTAAAGAGGTTTTCGTGATTTCGCGCGGAAATGTTTTCCCAAGGGATTGACAAGGCGCAGATCGCACGCCCCCTTGAATAGCGTAGTCAATGGCAACCAGACAATAGCGCTCCTTAATTAATGATCCAGCACTTGTAGTGTACTGTACATGATAACTAGCGGCCCCAATCGGGTTTGTTCAAAGAAAGTTCACAAAGTTGCGTAAGACTTTACATGATCTTGTTGAAGTGCCCTGTGATCAAATAAACAATTCCACGGTTTATTATATTTACAGTTTGTTTTTCATGATTTGCAAATGTTAAATTTTCATCTAATATCACACCTAAGTATTTAATTTCCTGTTCTTTCTTCAAGTAATTAGTTGCAATTTGTAGAGTTAAATTATCAGTAATTTGTTTTTGGCGTTTTGATTTACTAATGGTCATGTAAGTTGTCTTTGACATGTTTAAGCTTAGCTTATTTAGATACGTCCCTCGTAATAATCAGTGTACAGTACACTGTACAGTATGTATTTTCTTGTTGTAATCGAGTCGTTCCCCTTTGGAACTCAGTACCGGACGACGTAGTGTCGTCAGAGTCACTTTATTCATTTAGAAGCAAGTTAGATAATATAACAATATCTGGTGCTAACCTTTCACAATTTGTAAATCGTTTAAGTGTATAGCAAGTCCTTCTTGCCTGTCCTGTCAAGTGTATGTACAGTATGTATTTTGCAGTATATTTTGACAAATTTATTAACTCAAAAAAGTCAAATAAAAAATTTGAAGATGAAAAATTCAGAGAAGGAATATCATGGTAATTCCATTTTTTCCATTTTTACATCGAGAGTTTAAAACAATACAAGATCAGAATAAATAGATAAAACTTAATCTAACAAGAAAATACAATAATATCCTAAATTAAAATAAATACTTCTAAAATAACAACCTATTTACGAACTATTTACAAATTAAAAACTTCATGCAACAGTTTGCTAGATGGGAGAGTTCCCAGGACCGAGGCAGTATTTCCACGTCGGACGGCAACACTTGTGCGTTGCATTAAGAAAGCTCTTGCACGGGGTTCGCCGGTGGCTTCCATTTTTACATGTTATGAGTATGAGTATATGTTTAGACCATATCGTAAACAAAATACAAACAAATTGATTACAGAAATTGGGAAGAACAAGTAATTAGATTACATGATCTGATCATGGGTCATCCCTTAAGCACAAATTTGCTTGTTTGTTCGGGAGACTCAAGAGTTAAAATAGAAATATAGTAATTATACAAGTACAATAATTATATTATTTATCTGCCTTTCAATCTTTTGTATATTTTAGCATTTAAATTTATCAGGCAGATCGTGACTGCGATTTTATTGTATTGTAGACTCATTTTTATGATTGTTGAACTGCTTGTGAATTGATTTGAGAATAAAAGGATACATCTGGATTTTTAAAAAAAATCTTTGCTGAGTAAACGACTTATGGTTGTCTCAAATTTCCCCCGTGCAGTCGGTCAAATTAATATTTTTCATTTTACAGTACAGTAGATTTATACAGTGCAATGTTTGTCTTTTGAATAAAAAAATGCTTGCATTTTGAAGTTAACTCAATTGATGAAGACCTGTTAATGTTTACCGCCTGGAAACACTATTCCTATACCCATGTAACGCTGTAGGAATTTTCACTGATTTTTCTCTTGAAATTGTACACAGAAACCGCTCAAGAATATTGCAAATTGCATGAAGTAGATGGGATCGGTGTGAGGTCATGATTATTCGAATAAAAATTGCGTCAAGAAACAGGTTTTTAGAGCATAGTTCTTGCGAGATTTTGAAATCAAAAATTTGTGTCAAAAAAGTAGGAATGTGCAGAGGAGACCGTTCACACAATGAAAGTTACCTACAGATTTCTCTTCAAAAGCAGAGCTTGTCTGTTCAGGACTCAGGAGATTATACATTTATAAAATGATCTGACGGTCGAATTGAGAAACAGTAATTTAAAGATTCGTAATGAATAACACAAAAAATACGGATTCCCCTGATGAAAGCAATTGCGTGGAACTCAGATTGGAGTAGCGAAAAACTTGTCACTATACGGCGTCATCTCTGACTCAAAGTTATTTTGCATTTTCATTGAGTACTTATCACTTTTGCAATTATCATACGGAAACAATCATTATTGATTTATTTAATACCATTAATATATCATTAACACATAATTATAGCATTGAAACTTTGAAAGTGCTATAGAAAATAGAATAAAAATATTCTTTACTCTAATTTCATCAGCAGAAGCCTATGACATCAATGCAGAACTTTTTTAAATGTGCAGAGGAGACCGTTCACGGCATACTGTAGGTACGGCAATACGACCGAAATACGGCATAATTTATTGTCATTTCGCCCATCTTAAAACATTTCCTTTACTGAAAAATAACAAATTTACCTTTTTCTTCGGGTGCAATTTTGTTCTCCCGTACTTCGACCTCTCTCGGGGAAGCAGGAAGACGTTTACAGCCTGCCGCCCCCATCTTTAGTTCCTTCGCAAACTGCTTTCTTGTTGCTTCGAATCTGTTGTTTTTACCTGCTCATCTCCGCCTTCAACTCAATAATAATTCATGCCATGACTAACTTTTGATATCAATCAAATCTACAACGGCGATTCATCGAATGAAAATATTTGTTAGATATCAAAGATACGATGCAAACTACGACACGCCGATCGAGTAATTAATATTAATGCTAACTTTTTTTTCTTTTTTTTTTGTCTAAGAAATATATTTGTTTCAATCTTACAGCACGAATCTAAAAGAATAATGAAAAGACAGTATGTAAAAGATAACTAAAAGGTACTAAATTAAAGAATATGCTACGTGAAATACCTAAAAACCTAACTAATTATTCAGTCAACCATGAAGCTATCGGTTTTTTCAAATGTGCCCATCACCGATGTTGCATGCTAACTTGGTATATCAAACACAACACATTGCTCATTCAAGAACAGAAATACAAACGTAGTAATTTGATTGTTTTGATGTGGAATGTCTTCTACGCAACACGAGACGACAAAATAATCTACGTATACGTTTTGTTGGTCATTTGTATAAGCTACTGAGCATATCCATTAACATGTAAATAGTTGAGGCAAGGAGACCAGCTTCGAGAAATGATTATGGTTTTTCAAAGGGTTCAATATGCCGGCCGACTGCCGAGGGTCACAAAATTTCTCATTGTAACTCTACTGCCACGTGCAATAGTCAAAAATATAGTTGGAATTGTATCTGAATTATAACTGATATCTTTCGCATTGTAATCGAACCACGTTTCGTGAACTGAAGCAAGCGGAGCAATACGCTGCGGGAGTACACCGTCTATACCATGGGCGCCGGAGTAGATTGAGGACGATAGTGGCAATAGTTCCGTTGAGAAAATGATTCATTTTCATTGTTTAAAATCGTAATACCATTGTGTGAGTATAGAGTTGAGCTGATTTATGCATTTTTGGAAGACGACATATAATATAATTATTGCAATAGGCTTAAAATTTGTAAACAGTAAACTACGTGAGAGGTTCAATGGAAAGTAAAACGTTCGCTCTCATCTTTGGTATCGGGAAAATGGAAATGCATTTGTGAGGGAAGTTGCTGTAATTAGTTAAAGTCATTAACTGTGCTATTCGTAATTGAATGTAGCTTGTACTGAAGTAACCAAGCTGTAAGTGAGGTCCGACAAGATGGAATATGCCAAGAAAGGTAACAAGAACAAGGAGAACGTATTTCGGTAACGTAGAAGACGACTGCCACACTGTCGCCGCACGTAACTAAACTGCATAAATATAACGAGGCAGATACAATAATATATCGCTGCTTCGCCTGTTTAACTGCCTTCCTAGCCTGAGGCCGACACTACTTGCAGTTTTGAAGAATTCAAGATGAGACTGGACCAGTTCCTTGAATCCATTCCGGATGAGCCTTACATTCCAGAACGGCAAAGAGCTGCCTCTTCGAACAGGCTACAGGACCAAATTGTTCCCTCGGAACTAAAAGTTGGTATGTATCTGTTATAAGATTTGATTACGATGCATTCCAAATAATACAATACAATACAATATTTCTACGTGAGAACGAGACCGTAATCTCACAACTACTTTCACTGAAAGCAAACGGTTACTTTTCCAATTTACTTTTCTCCATAAATCAACCTGATCAGGCCAAAGGAAATCTTCTCCTTAAATATTAAGTAGCCAATTGTAGCTATAACCTTTGCAATATTGTAGTTAAGTAGCTTGCTGTAATTGATACAATCACATTTCTTTGAAATAGGTCAATATTATGCATAATTAAAATAATTATTTCATAATTTATATTTGCATGGCCTGAACTCTATGAAAGAAATCTTCTTGGTAACTGTCGCAGAATTGTGGAGTGCGTGGGAGATGCTGATGGATTTACAGCTAAATAGATGATGTTTGTTTGTTTGTATTCTTTTACTACCAATATACCTTCATACAGGTGTGTGGTAAGATGATGATGATGTTTGTTTGATGATGATGATGATGATGATGTAGTACTTTCAATATTTAGTAGAAGTCAAAAGGTCACAAGTCAAAGGTTGCTTCACGGACACCACGAGTAATCTGGAGCCCTATATAGCTAATCTTTTGAATGTCTGCAGCAAATCCTCAGTAGCCATGTAGACATTTCAAAAATTACTAACAAATACAAAAAAAACTCAGGGAATAAAATCGAAAGCAAGTGAGAGCACTTGCATTAACATCATAGTTCGTTATACTGCACCTGAATACGCACTCGGTATCCTCGACCAGAATGTGAGAAGGTAAATCACTTCATTTTTACATAACAAGAAAACGCTGGGAGGATACTTTGAAAACACAAAATTAGGCAAGAGAAATAGTCTTGTAAGCCGTTGAAAGAACAACTATATTTCATTAAACAGATGTTCTACGGGCATTGTAAGAACAACTATACATGCTACGAAAATAATAATATGGGAGTTTTACAGGATCAATTCACAGGGAAAAGTGTCTTCTGAAGTCACTAACAGAGTTCAAGTACGGCAGAAGCTCATGTGAAAATCATCTAAATACAAGGATCTTTTCAGTCTCGCAGTATTTCTCAGCGAAGGCTCGTCCGCTAGGGGTTGGGTCCGAGAAAGCTATCTTCTCTTTGCCAATAACACAACCGTAGATGAAGTTATTCCTAGCAGAAAAAAACAAAACAAAGATTTAACGTATATTCAAGTATTCAAGTCTTTACCATTCTAATCAATAGCATGAACAGTATGGAGCTAAAACGAGGCTGGCCGCCACAGTGTCTACTATTAGCGTATTTCTTTATTCATATGCCACAAGTCACTCTCCGCCAAGCTAGTAAGGATTTCAAGTTGGTGAAAAGTTTGGAGTTCGAGATTGCTGATTACAAGAACCTTTCATTCGAGTGATTATTGACCACAAGAGTCAAGGGACAAATTGTTAAATCAATGTCTCGGAAATACAGTCAAACCTGTATTAGCGGCCACCTCTATATAGCAGCCACCTGTGTATAAAGGCCACTAGTTATAACCACAAAATGACGCTCTCTATAGATATCAACCTGGACAGAAAGGCCACCTGTATATAAAGGTCATCGTCCTCAGGTCCCAAGGCCAAAGGTGACCATTATAGACAGGTTTTGACTGCATTGTTTCGTATTACGTCGGTATGGATGCAAATGAAGAACACGAGTGGAACAAATATCTGGCGACACCGGCAGGAATCATATAGGGTACATGAGGGTATGACGTAGATTGGTCTCCAAAGGCAGGTGGTCGCCTACCACAGGATTTAACAAATAAACACCTTACAACCATAGAGCACTGTATGGTTTTCCAGGGTCAACTTGGCAAACGCATTATGTCGGCGACGGCTGAATCAAGACGGTGATGCTTCCTCATTCAAAGACTAAGCATCTGGATTCAAAGGGGGAACGATGCCAGTGTCTCAAGGAAGTTATTGCCAAGTGAAAACAGATCAGAAAGTTATAAATTATAACAAGGATTGATTTAGAATAGGATCCAAATTTCGTAATTACAGTAGGTAGTCTTTTTAAATTTCATTTTTGAAATATTGTACGAACGAATGTCTTGCACAATTTTACAATAAAATCTCATTTATCAAAATAAAAAAACGAGAGAAATTTACCTGACACAGTCGATCAATCGTGTGGCAATATTCCGTCGACGCATTTGGCTGAAGACCCACATCCGATTGATGCCACACAGCGCAGGGACGGATTCCGTGCTGACAACAACAACACAGTCAGGTAAAGAGTCATAACATTGGATAATATCACATCAATTAGCAAGCCAGCAAGGCAAAAGTAATACAACCAATGCACTGCAAGTAAATCGGTTCCTATGTTAAGAAAAAATATTTCTCAGTTCAAGGAATATCATCTTAAAACTACAGTCAAACCTGTATTATGGGCCACCTCAATAGAGCAGCCACCTGTGTATAAAGGCCATTCTTCATAACCCCAAAATGACATTTTCTATAGAAATCAACCTGGACAGAAAGGCCACCTGTCTATAAAGGTCATTTTTCTCAGGTCCTAGAGGTGACCATTATAGACAGGTTTCACTGTAGTATAAGAATAAACGTCCACGCTGTAAGCGACAAATTACTAATCCAAAGACGAATATGCCATTGTGATTCCCGAGACCAACTCTCGTTTTAAGAATACTTATACTTGAAACAAGATAAGCTTCTTTTCCAGAACACACTTTTCAATGGTAGGATAATAAGCGACATGAATTTATAATTCAATGGGATACTACAAGAGTGCGACTCTATCCAAAATAGCTGGTGTAGCAGAGTATTGTAGTACTGTAATACCATAATATAATAATAATTATTTATATTTGTTTAATTATTTATTATTTTTTATTATTATTTATTTAATTATCTATAATTATTTATAATTATTGTTTATTTTAAATATTTGTAACTTATAATTATTATTATAATAATATTAACAGACATTGTGTAACGTGAAACGTAGGAGGAAGGCCATGTTAATGTAACAGGAGCAAGCAGATACAGTTGACTCGAGAGACAATATATTGCAACTGAACAAGGAAACAGGGAGACTGGACTACAAGTACAACGTGTCTGATCGTACAATGCAATCGTAATCATGTTAGATTATTAGCTATGCTACTAGACTGCTACAATAGACCATTTTCACAAGCTACCATTTTGGAAAAAGCAAGTGCATTATGGGGAAGGTTGATGTCTTTGGTTTCGGAATATGGAGAAAGTTGGATTTCATACTGATGCAGTTTCTTCAAGCTGCGCTACTTTCCTTAAAATTATAATTTTTGTTAATATTATGAGTCAGAAACCTAGTTTCTTGACTGCTCCAGGCACTCAACTTGCCCCACAATGAAATGTTTTTTCCCATAATGGTAACTCATGAAAAAGGTCTATTAGTTACAAAATAGATACTGGGTAATGAGGTTTACAGTTCTTTGGTAGGACAAGGCAAAGTTCCATCGTTTACCTGCAGCACCATGAGAGCACCGGAGTTGATGTGGCTTTCTCGGCATTGTTAGAGTCAGATAAGATCACATGGAATGCCTAAAAATAAATCATAATTAATAAATTAACCAATGTGTTGAACGTGACACAAAACATTGCTCAACTCTCCATGAAGAAGTATCGACTGTATTTTTTCAATCTATGTGGTCAACTAATCAACTAATGGAACCCTCTGCTTTCTAATATTTTTAATATTTTTAATTTTCAATATTTTTTAATATTTCATTATTTTTAATAATATTTTCAATATACATATATTTTTATATATATATATATAATAAATATTTTTAACTCTAATTTTTCTAGTAACTTTTCGTCATCATTTAAATTTAGAGTCAAGTCTATTGATCTGTCAACGTTTTATAAATGTCTTTAACTTTTCTTTCTGTAAGTGCTGCTTCCATGACTTTCCATATTCACATTATTATCTCGTATATGTCTGTAGCATACAATAGATAATATAATTCTATAGTAAATGTGAATCAAATGTGTGTATTAAATGGAACAAAGATGTAAACACGAACAAAAATCTTATCAACTGACAAAGACTGAGAAAGGAGAGGTGCAATCGAACACGGTTCATCTCCCGTTGCGGTTTACTAGTGAGTAGTGACACGCGCGATTGAGGCTGCCTATGTGTAAGCCTACGCTGAATCCTGGATGCCTAATGGCTACAGGCATATGAATACAGTGAAACCTGTCTATAATGGTCACCTCTGGGACCTGAGGAAAGTGACCTTTATATATAGGTAGGCTTTCTGTCCAGGTTGATTTCTATAGAAAGCATGGTTTGGGGTTATGAAGAGTGACCTTTATACACAGGTAACTGCTCAATAGAGGTGGCTGTTAATACAGGTTTGACTGTATTCACAAATTGTATAATCCACCTGAAGCTTAGCCATCCTGACTTAATACTGTTGCATTATACATTGGATAACAACGAGCAAACAGTCGGTACAGCTAATATGGGGATATAGTGCAGCCCCGTTAACATCACCTCAGTTAATATCACAACCCGCTTAATATCACTTCAGTTTGAGAACCAAGCTCTGTCAGAATCAACCATTTTACCCACTTAATATCCCAACCCGCTTATTATCACGATTTTTGACTGGAAAACCATAGTGATATTAACGAGGTTGTACTGTACAGTATCAAGAGATCCAGTCAAACCTGTATTAGCGGCCACTTCTATAGAGCAGCCACCTGTGTATAAAGACCATTCTTCATAACCCCAAAATGACACTATAGAAATCAACCTGGACAGAAAGCCCAACTGTCTATAAGGGTCATTTGTCCAAGAGATGATGACCGTTTTTGACAGGCTTCACTGTAGTAGGTCATCAACATTCTAACGGATAGTATAATAAATTTCAGGTCTTACTTACATACAGTAACAAACAATGATATCGATACACACGGCACTTATGAAAAGTGTAGACATGTACAAAGTGCTACATGATGTGCATGCTGTCAGTTGTAAAGTAGCCTCTGTTTCATGACATTCATGTTAGCACTGTTTTCAGTGTAATGATTAAATAATGAGCTAGCCCAGCAATGTTAGGCAGAGGCTATTACATGAGTCTCGAGGACACATGATCTTCCTGCTACAAATTAAACAACACTACGCATAAAGAAATTAACAAATACCTTCGATAAAACCATCACGAAACCAGAGACGGATCAGCAAATGACAATATACAGAATGATGCAACGGAAGATGGGCAATATCTAATCACCTTGCTAATAGGAACTGCTATGACGCAGCCAACCACTTTGCGGTTTGACACAAAGAAGAAACCCTAGAAGAGATAAAATTCCATTATTCGAGAAGAACAGACCTAATGTTGACGTAAATTGATCTAGCATGAACCATTACGGTATGTACTTCCAAAATTTCTAATAATGCTAAAATGTACCATCTGATAGTAGAGCTAATTAAATTTAGATGCTTCCCATTCAGGAACAGATATAGATCAATAGATATATTTTTATTTGACCATTACAGCAATGTTAATTAAATACAAACATGTTTTGAAGTAAAAAGAAATACATGGTCAGGATCATCCCATAAGCATAAATGCTTGTTTGTTTGGAATGCCCTAGATATACGGCTTTATAAACTTAGGCATAGAAATAATTATACAAGTTTGCTGAATATTAAGAGAAGCAAAGAAAAGAACTGATAAAATTCTGGAATTCAAGTACAAAGAAAGATGAGAAAGAGAAAATCAAAGGAAGTTCAGTAATGAGTAGTAATCAGGTATAAATACACATATTTTTAAAAACTTTTATAATCCATTTATTATTAATGATTATAATTTTATATTTAGGTCTATTCATCCAGTCAATCCAGTCCTACACGACCACCTGGTTAATGCGACCACATGTGCTTAGGGATCACTTTCCATTGGTCTTTTAGGTGTGACCCAGAGCAGTTACACTACAAATTGGTCAATTTGATATGCAGTCAAATCTGCTATATTAAATAACGGTTACTTGTATGGGATGGGCACTTGTCTGTAACGGTCACTTTGACCAAGTCCCGTAAACACCTTCCTTTGTTATTGCACTCGACAGAAACGTCACATCGTTAATGCAAGCAATGACCGCATTTTATCACTTCTTTTAAACAAAAACTGGAATGGAAATCTTGTAAGAGAAATGATTTCTGGAAATGAGGTCAAAACACCAAAGCAAAGAATGGAAAGCGGTCTTTCATTACAGGTGGTCACCCAACACAGGTACTTTTCATTTTTTACTTGCTTGAGTCCTAAACTTAATACTTGCAGATGGCTGCTTGTAACAGGTGGTTTATCAAATGGGTTAGAATGTATAACTTGATATCTTAACAGAAGTAACAACTGATGTCTTATGTGAGAAACAAGGCAATGTGCAATTTGTGCATACCATTTCATCAACACGGCTACTCTTCGGAGATGAGAAACCTAATTCCGAGTCGACGACATCTCTGACCTCATTCATCTGAAATATAACAAAAATGTAGCATCAAAAATTGCACAGTCAAAAGTTGTTAAACAGGCGTTACAATTTAAAGGCCACTCTTAATAACCACACAAGGACACTTTCTACAGAAATCAACCTGGAAAGAAAGGCCACCTGTCTCTAAAGGTCATTTTCCTCAGGCCCAAAAGGTGACCACTATAGACAGGTTTCACAGTAGTCACAAGTACAATAGAATGGTATCAGGCATAGCCAAGTGCGAGGTGTTGAAATTTGAATTGTACTACAGTCAAACCTGTATTAGCGGCCACCTCTATAGAGCAGCCACATGTGTAAAGGCCACTCTTCATAACCCCAAAATGACACTTTCTATAGAAATCAACATGGCAAGAAAGGCCACCTGTCTATAAAGGTCATTTTTCTCAGGTCCCAAAGGTGACTGTTATAGACAGGTTTCACTGTAATTACATTTGGTTTTGTTTGTGACTTTGATCCCTCATGATTCAGAAGTTACTACAGCATGGCGTACTTGAATCACGACGTACCTTTCTGATGTGAATTGCGCTGTCCTTCAGGGATATTGCGATTATTCTGCCGTCATGGTAAACATTCAAGACGCGTTCAGTCTTCCAGCCCTGAATATTAAAATACAACAAGGTAAACGAAGAAGAACATTTGGCATCTGTTGCAATCTCAGTCAATTAGTTGCTGTTGTAGTCTATTGAAATTGATGTACAGTACAACCTTCTATAATGGTCACCTCTTTGGGACCCAACTAAACTGGTCTTTATAGACAGGTGGCCTTTCTGTCCAGTTTTATTTCTCTAGAAAGTCGCATTTTTGGGTTATGAAGAGTGGCCTCTATTCACAAGTGGTTGTGTAGTTACCGGAGTAATACGCACAACCAGGTTGAGTGCTGTAGATTCACGAACTGATATATTTCACAAAAGCACAAGAGTACAGCACAAACGATCACGTGACATATACGATTACGAGGCAGTCAATCAGGGCACTACAGTTGCTCGATAAATGTGGCTGCTGATACAGGTTTGACTGTATTTTATACGACGGGGGCGAGCCAGTTCATGATGGTTTGATTTTATTATATGACCTTCAGTTCTAACACATCGTCTGTTGGTCTCTACAACGTATTACGTGATGTCAGGTGTGATTTGAGCCTTGCTCATCTTTTATATTTATTGCTATACTATCAATTGATTGTAAAAACTATTTTTGAATACTATGCAATGATTTCAGACCATCTTGTACATATTTTCTTTTTCTTGTACAATATTTTATATGTAGCTAAATGTAATTTAGGTGAGGTTAGACTCACACCATAGTGCTAACTGCGATAGAGCGTAAT
>OFHS01001493.1:0-22131 GCA_900245855.1 Calvadosia cruxmelitensis
ATATAATTGTGGCAGATACGACGGAGGGTAGCCAGCCCATCCGAAGGCTCGAGAGTACAGATTGCAAGAGAGTTGACATTACGAAATACAAGACATTTATAGCGACTGACGGAGGGCGCTGATTGGCGGTCTGAGTTGTGACGTAATTGCTTGATGAGACCGCCACATCTTTATAGTGTAAAACATTATAAAATTATATTTGAAATTAAAAGTAGTATTGTTTTGAAAAAATTATTTGTATTTATATTATTTTTATGTTGTAATTTGATTAGTTCTGATGTAATAGCGTACTTTAGATCTCATAACCCTGTTTTGTTCGTACAGTAGTTCGTTTGTAGTGTTCTGAATTGCACATTTCTTGAGTGTTCTGTTTGACTTGTATTTATTGCATTGACGCCACCGACGTGCTGTGATATTTAGGCTGTCCAAGACGAGACCATCCAGCAGAAGTCAGTCGTGAACAACATGAGATCGAATAGCGATTGGCTGGTGCAGAACAACCGTCACGATTCCCGTTTGAAGGAGACTGTGACCACGCGGGTCGATACCACGCAGCGCTCGCTAGACGACATCACAACCAAGATCGAGATTCGTTATAATCGGTTGCAGAATGCATTGTTGAAGAGCCAAGAATTCCAGGCGACATTCGACGATTTCAGCAAAGCCCTTCAAGACCTTGAGGGACGATTCGGTCGACTTGGACCACTCAGTGCCCTGCTAGATCGCCTGAAAGAGAGGCAACTGGAATACGAGGTAAGAAATTAGCCAATGGCTTAGAGCCGCTGGTCTTGTCAGCGTAAATTGAGTTTCGTGTGATGGGCACCCGTACATTTACAGCTTGTTTAATACTGTGCCTTGTCGTTGATTCGATAACATCACTAGTTCTCTTAGATATATTGGCATGTAACAGGCAATAATACTACGCATGTGAAAAACGAGCGACTTCGTCACTGCCATTATAACGGTGGATGCTCTTAAAGATATAGTTTGACGTAGAGGACATGATGGATCGACCCCGAGGCTTTCCTTGCTTTGAACTGCTGGGGCCTCATTCATCGACTGCGACTAAATATCAAGTCCCATAATTCAATACAAATTTTAGTGATTTAGTCCAGGCTAGATGTTTAGTCCCGGACTATGCTTTAGTCCCGGTCCATGAATAGGGCCCAAAGACTAAATCTCAAGTCCTATTTACAGATTTTAGCAATTTAGTCCAGGCTAGATGTTTAGTCTCGGACTACGCTGTAGTACCGGTCCACGAATAAGCCCCCCCCTCCTGGCGACCCAGACCTTTTCTTTGCATGATGGGATGATAATGGTTTAAGCGCCACTGATTCTGTGGTTTTTACGAATGATCTAATGTTTTGATGCGAAGCGTGAGAAGGGCACTGTCTATCAGATCGTACCAGTTTTGCGGATTCCAAATGATTTGTTTCAACTTTGTAAGGTCAAGAGAAAGTGACCTTTTCATCAATGCGTCTCTTATTCCTCGTGAGAACTTGAAATTATTTGAGGAAGGTTGCGCTCAATATTTTATCCCAAAACGGATCTGCTGGGTTCGATTGAAATTATGCTTTCTGTTTGACATAATTTTCCTTGCTTGTTTTATTCTCCACCACTTGAGTGGTTTCCATGGCTACCCCAGCAGCCTCATTTATGTGTGGATTGAAAAATGCATCATTTATGTTTTGGTTTCTTTTAAGACCGTTCGGATATAGTTTGCGAATTATACGATTTCCTTTCTCAATCTTTGTGCTCGCTCTTGACTCTTATACTGTTTGCTCCTTCGGGTTCGCGAAGTTTCGAAGTGTTTTCCCCTATACATCTCAAGAGTAGACCTCTGCTTCGTGTGGTGTAACCAGAAAATCTCTATTTTTGAATCGCGAACTACATCTATCTGTACTCTGGTTGAGAACTTCCTAGATTGTTCCGTCAGTTCAATCGCTTCTATCCCGAGATGCAATGGGATTATGGGAGTGTTTTTCAATAAATAATCTCGCTACATTGTAATGCCCTAATTGGATTTCATATTTCTGTCGTTTGAAATTAATCTTGATCCAAGATGAATGACTTTTGCGGCACTTATAAAAAATAAAAGCAAACAGTTGCGGAGTTTCGTGAAAAATCTTCGTGAACATTTGAAACGAACTTGAATTCATTCGTTGGTGGATCTTTTCGAATAAGATTTCTTGCAATCTCAGACTTCACAGGTCTTGTAAAGTGTTGCCTTTTACACAAATCGATAGCTTCTTGCTAGTTACAATATAACCCGGTTAATATCACCTCGGTTAATAACACGACCGGCATAATATCACTTCAGTTTGAGAACCAAACGCTGTCAAAATCAACTATTTGTACCTGCTTAATATTACTTCATTTTAAAAACCAAGCTATGTAAATTTGTACCCTCTTAGTATCACGACCCGTTTTAAATATTACTTCACTTTAAGAGCCGAGCTCTGTCAAAATCAACTATTTGTCTATTTCTACCCTTTTTACTGCTCGCTTATACCACTGGCTGGAAGTCCATGGTATTTTAATATGTCCTAAGACGCGAATGAAGCTTCAATTTCCTGTTGCTGACTTCGCCCTTGATTACATGTGGATTACCTGCAGTGTCAAGGGGTTAAATCATGTAGTTATCCGATTTCTGGCGTGACTGTTTTGCCTGCGAAGATCAAGTCATGGTACATACATTTTGAAGCTGTTTCATTCTGCTGTGCGATCGTTCCAGATTGATTTAAATTTCCGGTCACAGGGGCATTAATGGGGTGTGCGTTTTAGTTTGTAAAAATCGTTTTGCCGTGATTTCGTTCTGATTGGTGATCGTGGAATGCGTTTTGTGACTATTTCCCTCGTCTGTGACATGAACAGAACTCAGCGTCGCTTGATTCTGCCCGTTGTCTTTGTTGAATGCGGACATCGTCTCATCCATTCGCACTGAAATTATCCCTTTCTCTTCGGCATTTGATCGTTCTATTGTCTCCAGTCACGGGTGATCGGTTGTAATTGGTCGACGCCCTATCCCCTATTGTTTGGACCCCCATCTGGTCAAGTTGTTTCATGTCTCTTGTTTTTGATGTTTCTGCGGGTTCTTCTAATCTCCGTCATGCTGCTCAGCCCATCTGGGTGCTGGCGACGACCCCTGTTTGCCTGATACAACTGCTCTCACATTTGGGGCAACCGTGGATTATGTCGTAGGGGGACCCTTGACCAAGTTGACTTTGCATTTTGCAATGGCGCCTCGACTGCTGTTCACCACAGTGATATTGCCTGGTCGTCTCTAGGTCGTCTCCAAATGTCTCGTTGTTCGATATTTCTTTGCAATTTCCGGATATGTTGCCATCCGTTCTATTCTTGTTGATTTGCTTTCCCGACTGTTGCCGTATATGAGCGGACACACCTAGCCGCTTTTATGCTGCGAATAGGGAGGAGCGAAAACTATTTGTGACGTCGTCCGCTATTTCTTGTCAGTGATTTCTCGGCCGCCTTTTGAAATTTCTCCTGGTTGCATCTGGCACCTTCGGCTTTTGTCCGTGCGCGAGTTTTGACGCGAATTCACTTGGCGCTATTTCACGAAATCTTCGAGTATCTTCCTTTACAACGCTGCGGCTGAGTTGTGATTTTCTCTCGATTGAGGACTGCATCACAAGTTGGCCGAGAGCACCTGCTCTGTTACCCGATTACCGATCGGTTTATGATATTCACCAGGGAATCTAGACGACGGCGAAAGTGTGTTTTGTTGATGAGACAACGCCTCCTCGCTCGCAAACGTTCTGTGTTTGTCTCGACCACGTGAGACAGTGGAGCGTCGCCGTTTGCGAAATGATGATCGACTGTGCACGACATCGCGTCGGCAGCTATCATTGATTTCAACTCTCTCGTTGCCTGCCGGATTTTTCACTTGGTTTTAACTTACTTGCATTGAAACAAGGAGGTACTTCTGTGCCAACATGCCGATTTATTCTTCGAATCACGTTATTTACTTCAAGGACAGAACACCGTCGCGTCGCCATGTGATTGTAAGTGGCTTTCGCTCTGGGTATTCTTGAATCAAAGCGTGTTGTTCTGTCGAACAAGATTCTAGGTTACCATCACAGGAGTCTCTTTCTTAGCTTGATGTGGGTCTTTACAGATAAAAAGCTGAAAAGTCATGCGACTGTTTTATCTCTTGTAAAGCGTTGATTCTGTATTTTCACCTGTGTAAACTCCGTCGCCAGGAAAACGGGAATTGTGTAAGACAGTCCTCGAGGTACTTCATTTAATTGAGTGTGATCTACCGCAGCAGTTTAGTGGCTTCTGTTTAATTTAATCTACGTTGCACCCTCGTAGGGGGAATTAATATTCTTGTGTTGACAAGTTCAATTTCGCTGCGACGCTTCGTTAGTTTTCAACTTTTCGAGCGAGCATGCTGCCACGTCCAACGAACACTAGTTGTAATTGTCCCTTTGGACTTTGGAAAACGGATCTTCAGACAAGGGACAATATATATCTGTCTGTCGACTTTTGCTTTGCAAAACCCGATGAAAATGCGAGCTTTATTTTCTTTGCAATCTGATTTGTTTACTTGCCGGCCCAACGTCATCCGTGAAGCTCTAAAGTATGTTGACAAATTAACACCGTATCGTAGATGGCTCTTGTCAACGATGATGATTTTTGCTTTGAAAACCCCTTATTAAAGTCTGTTCTGCACAGTCGCTTACGATTGTTTAGGTGGAGTTTCAAATGCCAAAGATCTGTTCCCAGTTGTTAGGGTTACCTAGCAACTAGCCTGGTGAACTTGCTTGGAAGTTCTTTGTTGCTTTGCCGCTTTTTATTGAATATGGCCTGCTCGTGTGTTTTTCTAGATATTCCTGCAAGATTTGATTCAGCAAGAACCTGTTTACAACCGAATCAAGCAGTCTGGTGATAACTTATTGGAGTCGACGGAACCAGGGAAAGAGAGAGACAACCTGCAACAGCGTTTGAATTCAGTGACAGATAAATGGAACGATGTTCAATCGAAATCCAATCGAAGGAAAGTCGACCTGAACAAATTGTATCCACTCAGTCAAGCCTATACCGACGACAAAGTCACTTTCAGCGTCTGGTTAGAGAAGGCTGAAAGGCGAAAGGATGAATTAGATACTCTGTCAAGCGACAAGGACAAACTCGAGAAACAAGCCAAAGATATTGAGGTAATAAAACATTCATTTCTGCGGTCTTTTCCGATCGTGCTCAATTTCCATTCTCATTCGCGCGGTTTCTAATTTTAATTTACTTCAGCAGGTTCTTAAACAGTAGACAGTTGCCATTGGTAACAGTAGCGTGACCTTAGGGCAAATGACGTGACCACCACGTTTGAGTTTTTGTTTGTTACATTATGTGCTTGAGTTTTGTTTGATTCAGTCGACTATATTGCAAAAACGAAAGCGGGCCGATCTGTGGGGAAGGGGGCTAGGGAATGCTAGGGGATGGGGGAAATGTGATGCAATCACTGGTGAACTAGTTTGTCGTGATTTTGTTGGCATCCGATGAAAGTCGTCTGACCGTCACAACAGCTCACGTTGTCGGAACATCATCCCCTTGTCGCGTTGCTAACGTCCCTCTACAAACCGTTTACGCCCTATTCAATGTTACTTTGAATGAAGAACAACTTTAGCTGTTGTTACCCTGCTGGTTAGTTGTCCAAGTGTCAGCTTGCTTCTTTAATTCGCTTCGTAGGATTTCAAAGCTCACGTCAAAGAGCACGTCCCCATTCACGAAGCCGTCCAACGCACCAGCGAACCGCTCGTCGAGTCGTGTCGATCGCTCGACGTCGCCGACGGTCTTCCAGAAGTCAACGGAGAAGTTAAAGACTTGAACGACCGATGGAACCGACTGAACGGCGACATCGACCGACGACAGCAGCAATGCAACGACATCGTCAACGGTCTCGATTCGTCAGACAAGGAACTCGCCCCCTTGACGGAACTCATCGACGAAGCTAACGCCTTGCTCAAAAACAAAGAGCGATTCGGCAAAGACGTCGACAAGGGCAAAAAGACAAGAGTCACCGTCCAGGTCAGTACAGTCAAACCTGTATCAGCGGCCACCTCTATAGAGCAGCCACCTGTGTATAAAGGCCACTCGTGTACTCTTTTGTGCAGTTTTATTTTTTTAATCTGTTCAAATAAAGATACGTACTCTTCATAACACCAAAATGACACTTTCTATAGAAGTCAATCTAGACAGAAAGGCGACCTGTCTATAAAGTCATTTTCCTCAGGTCGCAAATTTGATCAATATAAACAGGTTACACTGTATAACCAGACTGAAACACGCTGGCAGCTACATTTGTATATAACGACCTCCATATAGGAATGTACAACTCGTGGTAATACCTATGGGATGTGATTGGTGCTGCAAGACATGGTTGAACCGAATTAAATCACCGTATATAGTTATCTTTTGAAATGTGATGTAGTGCATCCTGCCATTGTTAAGCATCCACTTGTGGTGTGCGACCACCTGTGGTAAACGACCACCCTCGAATTTAGCACCCACTGACCCATTGCTGATTACTAACAACAGAAGAGCCAAGATTGACTGTAGGCTTTTACTGTGTTTTATTTTCCCTACAGACTGTCACAAAGAAATTACAAGAGAAACGCAAGGTCTTGGACAAATCTTTGGAGAAATCCCTCAAGAAGTTGAAAGGTCAAGGCGTGGAAACGGCCCCTGTCGAGGAGAAATTCGAGCAGATTAAAGTGGATTTCGATCAATGCGAAGTGGGTCTTCAGGATTACGATCGTGAGATTAAGGATCAGCTGGACGATGCGGAGAGATTCAGTGGTGCCGTAGCTGACCTTCAGAAATGGCTGCCAAAGGCCACTGGATGCCGAGCGCTGTCAGGGGAAATCCCGGCTGAACCCAACCAAGTCGATAAACAATTGGCTGAGCTCATGGTAAGATGTCGTTTTACTCTGGATTTATTTCGCGTTGGGGGGTCTCAGCGTAGATTAGGCTTTGCGTGATGGACTTACCCCCGTGTTAATGGAAATCGTGTATCTTCATTTCGTGTTATTCACAGTCAGGCCATTGGCCTGTATACAACGACCACCTGTAGTTAGCGACCGTTGTTCTGGGTTTTGTAAATAGTGACAATGTCATCATACTGACACGCTTGTGAATCTCTTGCTCTCGTTTAGAAACTACAATCTGACATCGAGAAGCGTCGTCCGACATTGACGACGGCCGACGAAGCCGCGACGTCCCTCTTGAAGACGAATAAGGACGACCCAGACGCGTGCAAGGAGATCACCGACACCCTACGGGACGTCCGAGTGCCGATGGACGAACTAACGGCAAGCGTCAACGATCGCATCAAGAAATTGGAGAACGTCAAACGCCTGTCGGATCAATACGACAAAGAACGGAAGCCACTGGAGGAGTTTATGGAACAAGTCGAATCCACTCTTACAATGCAGGAACCATTTGGTGCCGATCTGCCAATGGGAGAGAAACAAGTCAAAGATTTGGATGTAGGTTTATGTTGGCAAAATTTGTCCCATTCAAGTTTTATCACTAACCAGAGCACTTTATTTATAGTTGGATTCGTTTAAAGCGATATTTAAGATTATCGAATTCGCTTTCAATCCAATAAAAATGCTGGCTTATATAGATCTCCAAATTCTGCCCAATCGGTTGCTGTTGATGGCAAAATGTGCATTTGAAGTAGCAGCATATCGACCAATCAGATAGATTGTTTGATGAAAACAGTTACAGTCAAACCTGTATTATCGGCCACCACTATAGAGCAGCCACCTGTGTATAAAGGCCACTCTTCGTAACCCCAAAATAATACTTTCTATAGAAATCAACCTGGACAGAAAGGCCACCTGTCTATAAAGGTGATTTTCCTCAGGTCCCAGAGGTGACCGTTATGGACAGGTTTCATTGTTTTTATGATCTAGTAGCAGCAACCTTAGGTCTTCTTGTAAATTGTAGGACAGAGGGTTTGTTAACCTTACAGGTTTTATTGTGTTTTCCTCCTTCTGCTTCTCTGCCTGATGTATACTGAGCAACACGTGGATTACATTTATTTACAGGAAATCGTTCAAACCCTCGATAAGAAGAAACCGGAATTGCGAGCGATTAACCGGGCCGGTCAAGGCCTCATGCGCCAATTGGACAACCCAGAAGCAATTGAGAAGAACCTCGACCAGTTGAGTGACCGGTTCTACGACCTAACCGACCGCGTCAAGGACAAACAGAAGACGACCAAGGAAACCCTGTCTAAGGTCAGACAATACATCGAAGTCATCGAAGAGCTGGAGATCTGGATCGAGGAAGTCATCACGATTGTTAGGAGACTGGAAACGACAACTGCAACGGATCCCGAAACGATCAAGAAACAGCTGCAAATAATCGAGGTTAGTCTCGCTTCTATGCATTATCGAATTGTCGCGGCGTCAAATTAAATGTCTAATCAAAAGAAGTGCATTTTCATTAGCGTCTCTGTTAAGCTACCACGGCGGGATCGGCTTAGACCAGAGGCCCGCCCCATATTGACTGCAGCTGGATTGCACATTTCCAGTCACCTTAATCTTGTAATCTTGTTGGAAAACATCTTGCGCTAGTCAACAGGTGGCGTGGTTTCTTTCTAAATTCTAAAAGCGCTGGAGAAACTGAATGTCAACAGCGCTTTCTGGTTTAAAACGGCGCAATGGTGATATGTTTGATGATGTTTTATTTGCGTTTTCCGCGATCGAATCACGTTGCACATAGCAACGTCCCATTTTCAGCTGACGTCAGCCGCATTGCAGATCTGATGCACCTCAATTGGTTTAATCATCATTAACTACCAGATGGGCCACCCGGTCTGTTGTTATGTCCCATTGTCCCAGGTAATTTACAAAAACGGCGAAGCGATAGTATTACGTGATTGAAGTCTCATATCATTCGTTCGTTTTCACCCTGAATCACGTTACTTTGTTTTCAGACTAATCCGATCAAAACGTTCAATGGTGTGATAACCGCCTAAATTGAAGTTTAATATTTTCCGCTTAATTCGAATTCATTGGACCCGTTCTGTCAAGCTGTGTATCGAACGCAGGATGACTTTTAAATGGGTATTCATTGTTACTTGGAGTTCTTCTTGCTGATGGCATCATCTTCGGTTTGCGTGCCGCGCGTTGTCATGCCAGTATTCGTGGTATAAAGCGCCCTGCTGTTTATGATCGACCGGCGCTTTGTGTGTCATTGGGTTGCCGTTGTCACTCTTCTGTGATTGTACGGAAGCAATTGAATTCGGAAGCTTTGGCAGTTGGGTTGATTGTTGTTTTGGATACGCCCAGTCGCCGTGCCTCAGGTTCCCTCTACTAGGGTGCGCTTTGGCGTTTGCTGTCGTCCATTTAGAGCTGTCTGTTTGTTGTTCGTTTGTTACTTTGGGATTACATTTGTGGCTTTTCATTGTTTTGACGTCTCCCGTTTCAAGACGAGCACCTGTCACCGCTATGACTTGTGCATTATTCAATGTGTGATTTGGTGTGTCGTCCTGCCTCGCTTCTGTGGGTGTCTGTTGCCTCTAAATTGTTCGTTGTGTGTGTGTCGTGCTCTTGGCTGGATGCTGGACTCTCGCGTTTGTTGTTCTGTTTGTGTTGGGTATTGTTTGAAGCCGTGTTGTGGCTGTGCACGTCCGGAACGGAGCTGGACAGCTCTCGTGGTCGAATGTTGTGAAATTGTCGCGCCGTGATCTTGTTTCGCGTGTGACAGATGCTGCCAGTGCGTCGCTCAACCATTTTGAATTTTACTGAAAGCTGGCGTTAACTTTCCCGCTTTCTGTGCAGCGACTATGAACAAAGAGAAGCGTTCCAAGGTAGTAGTTGTACGCGTGGATGTTTCGCAAGCAGCCCAGTGGTAGCCGTGCAGCAGATAAAGCTGTTGTGTGGTGACTTGCTGTTAATTGAACACTTTTGTTGACGGCATCTTGTTTCGTTATCCGCCAGGACCTTCGCAGCGATGTTGCCGTGCATTCAAGCCGCGTTACTGTCCTCCGTGAGATCTCCGATTGGCTCGTCATCTGCTTCGCCGATCGGAAGGAGGTCGTGGAAGAGATCCGACAACGCGTCGACCGCGTCACCAAACCGCTCGAATCACTGCCCGACCAGCTTGCAAATCACAAGTCAAGACTGCAGTCGGCTTTGTCGTCAACACAGAAATTCAACGAGGACAGCGATGATTTACTGCGCTGGCTGACGAAAATGGAACGATCTCTCGGTCAACAACGACCGATCTCGGCCGACAAGGACACGGCGACGCGACAAAGGAACGACCACGCCTACGTCGTGGAGGAAATGGAATCATTCAAGCCGCGTTTAGATTCGACCCTACAAGCCGGTCGCGTGCTGTTGAAGAGCTGCCCAGACGGCGAAGAGAAAGAAAACTTGAAAGAGAAATTGACCAACATCGAAGAGCGATGGAAAACGATGACGGATAAATCGAACAACAGGAAGCAAGTGCTGGAGGAAGTAGTCGACTTGGCAACCGTATTCACTGACCAAAAGGAGACCTTTTTGCCATGGTTACAAGATGCCGAGAAGAGGACTGGGGAGATCCAAGTGATTGGTGTCACCGCGGAAACACTTGACAAGCAACAAAGTGTGGTCGATGTAAGTGATCGGATAAATCGTTAGGATTGCTCGATCCGATAATCAGAATCCGATTTGTCTGCGATTTTTATATCCTTTAGGTTTACTGTTGATCATTTCGTCAAATTTCCGTTATCCAACGGTAGCCGTTTAGTGACTGTTTTAACCCTTGTCCTGCTATTGACGTGAATACACATTTTCGAAACAATTCAAAAGTAGCAACATATAACCAATCAGATAGTTAGTCCTTAGCGATCAACTACTCAGCAATCGACAAAGCTACTTCAAGTCTTCATTGAAATAGTTTTATGAGCAGGACAAGGGTAAAACCGTTGGTCGTTATGCGCAGGTGACCACCAAAATGCGGTATTTATGTTGTTGCTTATTTGGTGATGTCATAGCAGCTTTGTAGCCATGAGTAATGGTAGCTGTTTTAAGTGGCTGCCCAGGGAAGGAGATGACCTTTAGAGACAGGTGGTCACTTCGTAGAGGTTAATTTATATTGTTGGTTTTAAACGCTCATTTCTGTGTTTTCCAGCAACTATCTCGCGAGATTAAAGAGCGCAAGGCGCCGTGCAACAAATTGAGGGACAACGGCAAGAAATTAAGCGAAAAGGCCGATGTCGACACTGAACCTGTAGACGAGGCTGTGACTGATGCCGTCGAACGCTACGAGAAACTCAACGCTCGCGTCGACTCAGCCAAAACCAAGATCGCTTCAATGCAGAAGACCTTGAAGAAATACGAGCGCGTCGCCAATCCAATCGTCGAGACATGCAAGACCGTGGGTGCCGCCATTACTGAACACGCCCACTTTGGTGACAACGTGCGTCAAGGCGAAAAAGAGGTTGCTCGCATCAAGGTGAGACTGATTGACAGCCGAACATAAATAATGTAAACCAATACTTCTTACTGATAAATTTTGTTCTACTGTGTATTAGGTAAAGACTTTTAACTTGACTTCAAATTGGCGGTCAAAGTTCTGTTTTATTTTATGCTTAAGATATCATTTGTTTCAACTTGTACCCTGCTTTATTGCTTGATTTGCCAAGGTCGAAAGTAGACTTGATCATCAGTTCGCACCAATAAACGTGTGTTACGTTTGCTACTTTATCGCTTTGTTTACGGAATTCTGACGGTTACCGTTTTAGAAACTACGCGACGATCTCAAGAAGAAAGAACCCGATTTGACTGAATTGGACAAGATTAGCGATGAGCTGATTGCCATTGACAACGAACCCGAGAACAGCTCGGCTGTCAAACAACGCACGAACGACGTCAGAACGGCATACAACGAAGCCATGGCGAGTTTGGTCGAACGACTGAAGAATGCCGAGGAATGCACGAAAGCCGCCGAGAAAATGCACAACAACTTGAAGAACGTCGGCGAACAGACGAAGGCAATGAAGAAGAAGATTGCGAAACTAGAACCTGTCGGTGCCGACGCCGAGAAGGTGAAACAACAACTGAAGGAAGTCGAAGAGCTTCAAGCGGAAGTGCAAAAGATCGACGGAGTTCACGGCGAAGCAGATATGTTTGGCAATGAAGTAATCAATCTGAACGACCGCGATCCTGCCGTACAAGAAAGTGTGAACACCAAAGTGTCGGCAGCCAAGGAACCGATTGACGAATTGATGAAACAACTAGACGAAAGAGAGAGACGCCTCAAGGACAAATTGCAAGAGTGTGGTGCTCTGCAAGACCAATTCGACGACTTCAAACGTCGCATGAAGAACATCGACGAAAGAGTCGACCAGTGTAAACAGAAACCACTGTCTACGAAGCAGGGTCGCTTGATGGTATCGATTGGCGAATATGAAAACATCGGTAAAGACCTGCGCCAAGAGGAATCGTGCCTTGAGTCAATCATCAAGGATGGCGAGCAACTCTTGGCGAAATCGGAGCCCGGAGCGCAAAAGACTTCTGTGAAAGCGTCGCTTGATGAAGTCAAGAAACTCTATCGCACCGTCAGCGACAAATACAAGACGGAGAAGGGTCGCGTTGACGACGTGCTCACGCTGGAGAACACATTCGACGACAAGAAGAAGCCGCTTCTTGATTGGTTGGAGGCCACTGAGCGCAAACTCAAGAACCTCGAACCAGAATCTGTCGACGTGGATAAACTCAGCGGACAACAGAAAGAGATCAACGTAAGTAACGGTCGCTTACCACAGGTGGTCGCTCATGAGAGGTTTTCAACTATGACAAATAACGTTTAAGTGTTCGCTTTTCGCAGGCCGTAATTTTAGGTATTTTAAAGGTATTTTAGTTATAGTGATTAAGATTTAGATATTTATTTGGTTGAGTCCTCAAAGAAACATATTTCACGAGAATTGGGTAAGGCAAGAAACTTTATTTCGGACAACGTTTCGCCTTCCGCTTGCGCTATTCTCGTGTCAGTAGAGGATCTTTTTTAAATCCAGCTAAATTATAAACGCATGCAGACAATTATGTAAGGGATGTAAACAAAACAAATCAAATTTTTCTAACTAATTAACCAGCGTATGTTGCACGAGTTAATGGCGAGAGGTACTTCCTTAATCAACCAAATCATGTCGTTTTCATGGAATCCGCTTCTATGTTTAGCGTTGGCTGTGGATGGAAATAAATAAATATAGATCTATTTTTAATTTCACATAAGACTAAAGAAGCACATCGTGGTTCAATCTAGTACAGTCAAGCCTGTATTAGTGGCCACCTCTTTAGAGCAGCCATCTGTGTATTAAGGCCACTCTTCATAACCTCAAGATGACACTTTTTATAGAAATCAACCTGGACAGAAAGGCCATCTGCCTATAAAGGTCATTTTCCTCGGAGGTGACCGTTATAGACAGGTTGTAGTGTAGTTTGATTGTGATTTCATCAGTTGTTGTTTTGACTTGATCAGGGCATCCAGTCTGACATTGAGAAGCACAAAGCACCGCGTGATGAGATCAACTCAATCTCAGAGCAGATCTTGGCAACGTGCAAAGAGGACGTCGATATGCAGAAAGACGAATTAGACGAATTGAACAAGAAATGGAATCAAGTGATCACACTCAGTAAAACACGACAAGAGAACGTCACCAGTATGCAAACAATGATCCGAAAGTACAAAGATCTGCTGCGACCAACCGACGACAAGCTACACAAAGCCGAGAAGACGTTGCAAGACATCAGTCTGGTCGGCGCCGACAAACCCAAGTTGAAACGCGTCTTGGAGAACTTGCAAAAGCTCGACAAGCAAATCACCGACTTGGAGCCGAAGGTGAAGTCGGTTGTCGGTTTGGCCGACGAGATTCAGACGAAACACAGCCAAGCAGATTGTCGGCCCATCTGCGAAGAAGCCGATGCTGTCAAGGTGCGTTTCGACAAGCTACGCGCTGGCACGTCGGATAAACTGCAAGAGGTCAAGGAGATGCTTGGTGAGTTGGATTCCATCGATGAAGATGTGAAGAAAGCCAAGACTGTCGTGAAGAAGTTGAACAAGGACTTAGAAGAAACGAAACCCAAGAATCTTGTCGCCGAGGAAATCGTCCAGCAAATCGCAAGCGTCGGCGTAAGTAGAAAATCTATTGGAATACTAATTGTTCGGTTGGTATATTAAATGATAAAAACAATTCGAGTTGTTCAATGTGAGTTAGGGATCTGACTGGAACAAAGCCACTATTTGATAAGACTTGTCTAATCTTCTTCATGTTGGTTTCTGCGTTTTCGTTATTAGCAAGTGGAGTCATCTTTGGACGAATATAAGCCATTGTTCGAGAACATCACAACTCGAGGCCGTCGTCTGACGGAGAAGGGCATCGGTTCGGACGACTTCTCGCACCAACTGGCGAACATCGACACGGCGTACGGAGGCCTACGAACCACAGTACCAGACAGACAACACGAATTGGACGACCTATTGAGACAGCTGAAGGACTTCGATGGAAAAATCGACGATACTAAGAAGGATATGGACGATGTCGAAGGAAAACTGGATTCGCAGAAGCCTGTTGCCGCAGCTGTTGATACTATCAACGAACAAATGGGCGATCTCAAGGTGCGGATTTCGTAAATGCTGGCGTTAAGCTAATTCCGTCATGCTCATTTGATGCGCTTTAGGTTGATTCTCTCGTGCAATTGTTGATTGCGTGTTCAACCCAAATGTATAGGAAGCGTGTCCTTGTTAGCCGTTCATGAAACAACCGCACTTTCGCAGATTGATCTCCTGCGAACAAGTAACGAAATGCTTCGTAGAGTCACTTGATTCATTGCGATTATTTCCGCCGCGACTACTAAGCGGGCATCTTGACTTGGACAACGATGTATTATGCGATCATTGATGTCCCAAATCAGTCACTGAACAAGACCATCACCATGGCTATTTGATTTCATTGCAGGGCCTGCAAGATGAACTGGAGAAGCTGCAAGACAAAGTCAATGATGTCACGACCATCAAATCCGACATCACAGCCAAACAACCTGACGCCGATTCGGCATTGCTCCAGAAGCCCGTCAATGACCTCCAAAACAGGTTGATGACCGCCAACGAAAGGTTATCTACCAGACAGTCGAAACTGGAAGAAGCCCTGGTACAATGCGGACAATTCAATGACGCCATCAAAGGCCTGTTGACATGGTTACAGGAGACGAAGGACCTTGTCGACGGTCAACGCCCCATTGCCGGTGCTGATCCAAACGTGCTCAAGGCTCAGATCCAAGAACAAAAGGTAAAACAAATATTTCTACGACCTGTTAGTGTATTGCTGTACAGTCAAACCTGTTTTTGGCGGCCACCTCTATAGAGCAGCCACCTGTGTATAAAGGCCACTCTTCATAATCCCAAAATGACACTTTCTTTAGTCAAGGTCATTTTTCTCAGGTCTCAGAAGTGACCGTTATAGGCAGGTTTCACTGTATATTATTTGTGTTCGTAAAAGCGGAAAGATTACCCGAAGTTTCCTTGACGTGTCGATATTTCAACGTGCTGAGAAATTTCATTCAAATTTCTTCTTGTTGCTTCTAGCTGCTTTTGCGCATGTTTGGTGATCGGGAGTCTGGTGTCAAGTCATTGCAAAAGACTGGACAAGACTTGTTATTGAACACGGAAGACGAGGCCAAGAAGGCAGACATCAAACGTGACTTAGACATGGTGACACAGCTGTGGGACGGATTAAACGATTCCGTGGGCACACGACGGGACAAACTCGACGAGACCCTCGTTGCTTCTGAGAAACTAAACAAAGACCATGACGACGCACTCAAACGCATGAAAGACACGGAGAAGAAACTCGCTTCGGAGGAATGGATACCACGAGGCAAAGCCAGCGATGTGCAAAGCCAATTGGGTGATTTCAAGGTAGGACCCTCCTCATTTGCGTGTGAGAAGAATCAAGTTGTTTTCTCCTTGCATCCAATTTTCTTGTCTGTTAACTGTTGCTCATCTGTTCAACGTTGTAATGATATGGTTATGACACATGCTGTATGCCCTAAAACCAACCAGTTTGAATTGCACCCAACTGTCTACCTAATACAGAATCATCAAGTTATTCGTTTGGGAAGTAACACTTTTGAGATTTGGGATGCACGAAAATTCCGATTTTAGATCAACGAAAGTCACTTTGAAACTCGATTTCATTTACGCGGGCTTTATTGTGTGAGATTACCAAGGTGATTCACACGCTGTTTGTGTTCTCGTGAATTTAGAAGTTGCAAAAATCGATCGATGACATCGAGCCGATTGTTCGAGCAACGGCTGAAGATGCGGAACTGCTGAAAGAGCTCTGCGGTGAAGACGACTGGCCGGCGATTGACGAAAAGATCGCTACGCTTGCCAATAGGAACAACGCCTTGCACGAGACTGCCTCGACGAAGGACCATGATATGAAAGACGCCGAAGAACTGTTGAAAGACTTCGAGAAAGCAGACAAGGACTTGAACGATTGGTGCACTAGCGTAGATAAAGAACTGAAGAAAAGCAGGCCAGCCGGACAGGAAGCGGCTACGATCAAGGTACAGTTAGATCCAATTGATCGGATTCCGCTTTACGTGATAATCAGATTCATTTCCAAACAACTATTGTTTTACTTTTCCGTTGAAATGTTACTAAATTTGGTACTCATCTAATCTGATTCGATATCCAGTTGACCGGATTCGATGGTGCTTACGAATGACGTAGTTTAGTCGTTCGGCATGGTGTTCTTTTTCGTGCGAATTTCGTGTGCTAATACGAATTTGGTGTCGTATGTCAATTAGGAGCTGCAGAAAAAGATTGCCGAACACGAGCCGGATGTTAAGCATTTGTCTGATCTGTGCAAGCGACTGAAGAAGGTCGTTCGCGAGCCAGACAACGACGAAATTGAGAAGACCTACAATGACGACGAAGAACGCTTCAAGAAGATCAAGGCGCAGGTCGACGAGAAGGCACGTGATCTCTTCATGGCCAATGAGAAGGTTGCTCAGTTTGACGAGGAAGTCGGTCGCTTGTTGTCATGGTTAGACGAAAAGGACGAAGGGTATAGGACGATCGACCCTGTTGGCGTTGACGCGGACGAAGTGAAGAAACAACTGGCGCAACACCAGGTACTGTGTAATGTTATGTTTGGCGAATTGCTTTTGTGTTGTCTGTTTTTAATGATCGTATTTCGCCAACTGACTTTTCATTGATATTTCACAGGATGTTTCGGTCGATGTCGCTGCACATGAGCCTCAATTTAAGGCTGTCTACGAGACTGGCGACGCCCTTCTCATGGCGTGCAACGACGAAGAGGAGCCAGCGATCCGCGACAAATTGGACAGCCTCAAGTACAAGCAAGGTGACATCAAAGCCAAGACTGCAGACCGTCAAGCTCGCCTCGTTGAAGCGCTGTTGCTGTCGCAGCAATTCGCTGACATGTACCGCGAAGCTAGCAGTCGACTTGGTAAAACCGAGAAGGCTCTCGAACAGATTGACAAGGACAAGTCTAAGGGACTNTCGACGTGCAAAAAGAGAAACTCAAAGTAAGTCTAACTGGACCTGCTACGATTTGTACCGGTCCTGGTTAATGTCAGTCTATATATGCAACCTAGTGAATGTAGCTGTGCGTGCAACATAGCTCATGTGATGATTACGTCATCTGCAGGCCGTTCAAGACAACATCAGCCAGCTTCAGCCTCTCATGGTGAGCTTACAGGACACTGGAAAGGACCTGGTCAAGTTGAGTGGTCATGGCAACGGAACGAGAGCCGTTCAAACTAAGATGGACGAATGCGAGGCTCGATGGAATGCGTTGAACAAAGACCTAGACGACAAGGGTCAGTTCGAGGCTCATAACGTGGCTTTGTTGCTACTGTGTGTGTGTGACTTTATTAACTTCTGAAATCCATAAGTTACAGTATAACTTTTTTACATGGAGCAGAATTTATAATAATGTAATACAGAAATTGAAGGTATAAAAATTGTACAAAAAGAAAAAATATATACAGGATGGACTTTAATTATTGCCTAGCATTTACAATATAATTTTTACAATCAATTTTAAATTTGGTCAGATTTACAGATTGCTTGAGCTGACTGAAGTTGCATTTGTTGATGACGTGACTTATTGTTTGGGTTGTTTTGGTGTAGGTATCAGCATTGGTCAAGCGGCGCAACAAGCCGAAGAAGTGCAAGCTAACCTTGACGATGTGCTGGCGTGTCTTGCCGATTTGAAGGATCGTTTGAAAAACCAAGAGCCGATCGCTGTCGTTGAGGATAAGATCGATGAACAGATCGTTGCTCATGAGGTTAGCAGTAACTGCTCTACTAAATCTCCGTCTTGTTCTTCTCCTTCATGGGATTACTTCTTTGCCAGATACTAGGACGGGTCGGAAATG
This sequence comes from Calvadosia cruxmelitensis, assembly GCA_900245855.1. Classification (NCBI taxonomy): domain Eukaryota; kingdom Metazoa; phylum Cnidaria; class Staurozoa; order Stauromedusae; family Kishinouyeidae; genus Calvadosia; species Calvadosia cruxmelitensis. The sequence continues at coordinate 18,429 of OFHS01001493.1, forward strand.
TGGAATTGTTCATGTGATCGATTTTGCCTTTAGTCCAAAGCTTTCTATTTCTAACATATTACGTGTCTATTCGCTGAAATCAGATAATTGCAAGACTTAATTTGACACTCTTCCCTTTTTAAGGTAGTTCTTCTTTATTTCTCTGGTGCAGTAGAGTGTGTCTTATTGTATGCCGTGATCTTAGCGTCCTGGTGTCGTACTGTGTGGGTGATTTATTGATTGAGTGTTGCCTCGATTGCAGGAGACGGCAAGAGAGATTGACGATCTTGAGAAGCCAGTGCAGGTGGTCGCTAGCAGCGTATCGTCTCTGCTCGAGGCCGATCCAACGTCGCCACTCTCCAGCGCATTGAAAACCAAACTGAAGAAGTTGAACAGCAACTGGAAGTTCATTCAGACAGCAGCGCAAGATCGCAAGGAAGCCCTGGAGGAGAGCAAGGCGGCTAGCCATGAGTTCTGGCCTGGACTGGAGAAATTACGCGAGACGGTGCTGGATGTCAACGGCAAGATGGCCGAAGAGGAGGAACCGAAATGCGACCCGCGCGCCATCCTCGATCTGATGCAATCACACGAGGTAACTACGAGGCTCTGTTTGCGCGACGTGAATCAGCAACACTCGCTTATTGTAGCTTCGTTATGGTCATTAGTGACAACGTTGACATTTAGAAAGGATTATCTTGCTGCCCATGCTGTCCGTGTGTGTCTGACGGGAGCTGTGTCGTTGTGCTTTTCAGGCGTTGCGCAAGGACCTTGACGGCAATGAGCACGTGATCAACGTCCTATGCCAGGCCAGTCCTGTGCTGGTTGCCAAGGCCAGCCAAGAGGACAAGGCCAACGTCCACAAACAACTGAGTGACGTCACGGAACAATGGGACGCACTGGAGGGCGCGTGGTCGAAGCGCAAGACCGAGTTGCAGCATGTGCACGATCTGGCGACGCAGTACAACACCGATCTGCAGTCAGTCGACGGATGGCTCACCGATATGGAACGCACGCTTGAAAAACAACCAGACGTCGCGTCGGAACCGGAAGCTGTCAAGGAACAATTGAAGCATCACAAGGTGAGAGTCTTGTCTCTGCAACTGATACTTACTAGGGTTTGTATGTATGTTTGTATGTTCTTTGATTGCTTGTTTGTCTGTTTGTTTGTTATCTTGTTTGTGTGTAGTTTTGTTAGTTAGAGATTCGTTCAGTAACTGAGTTTTCCCTCTAAAATGTATAATATCTACAGTAAGTTACCCAGTGATGGGTTGGATGCATGAGTGATTTCAGATCTCTTTCAGGAGTTCTATTTCTGTAAAGACGTTTAACTATTTCCTTCCTTCTCTTCGTCATTGTGTTCTCAACTTTCCTATGCTTTTTGCATTTCAGGTCTTCCACAACGACCTGTCTGCCCGTCAAGGAGACATCACTGAGCTCTGTCAAAAGGGCAAAGCGCTGGTCGACAAGATTTCAGAAGACGACGGCGAAATCGTCCAGGAGACACTCGACGACATCAAGCGACGATGGGACGACATTTGCTCAGGATCGAACGACCGACAACATGAATTGGAAGAGGCGTTGATTAACCTCGGACAATTCTCGTTCGCCATCGAGGAATTACTCGTGTGGATTCGGCAAACTGTCGGCGTGTTGAAAGACAAAAAGACGCCGCCGAAGGAGAAGAAGTTGATCGAAGTGGAACTTTCCAAGTTGAAGGTTAGTTTAATGCTCCGATGGAGTGTTCGTTGTATGCAATAAGGTGTTGTAACCGATATTAAGTGCCAGAATATATCACATCAAATTCACAGCATTATAAGTATGATATCATCCGTATGAAAAGATGACGTAGTGGACTATTTAACTGTTTATTCTTTACTTTATTATGATCAAAAATCAAATATCCTGCACGACAAATGTTGCCGAAGCCTAAGTTTAGAAGGCCTTTTTGCTCTTTTGCAGTTAATGAACTATGACACTTTCTATTTCTTTCCTTTTAGATCATAAGAAACGATGTCACTGCTCACGAACCCAGCGTCGAGAGCTGTCAGCAATCGGGTGCAAAACTGCTCGAATCATCGCCAAAAGACAGCAAAGCGGTGGAAGAGAAACTCACCGAGTTATCGGACGGATGGGACACGATCTTACGACTGCTGGACGAGAACGAAGATTTGTTGTCGGGTGCCTTTGACGATTCGAAACACTTCCAAGACCAAGTCCGTGAAATGAACGGTTGGCTTAACGAGGCTAAGGCCTTCTTGAAGACCAAGAAGCCAGTGGGTGGGGTGCCGAAATCCGCACAGTCCCAAATGTCCAAGCACAAGGTGGGTGGATTTAAAAGCGAAAAGGGGTCGGACGTGTTGGTTGATTAATTGATTGAGGGATTGGTTGGTGGATTTGTTTCTTTCTGGACTTTATTCTATAATCAAATTTCTCTGCCTTTTGTTTCGCAGGAGTTCATCAAGGTCTTTGAGGTCCGTCACGAGACCTACATCTACATCGTTGAGACCCTTGAGACCTTGATCGAGACCAGCGAGCTGGACTCATCGCGAGTTCTCGAAAAGACTTTGAACGATATGAAGACTTCCTGGAAGGATGTCTCCGATCTGGCGGAAAAGCAGACAGTGAAACTCGAGTCCGCCCTCAAGGACTCAGCGCGCTTTGAGACCGTCGACGGCGAGATGGATCTGTGGTTGACCAGGATCGAAGGATCTGTGTCGTTGTTTGAGAGCGTCAGCACGATTGTCGAGCCAGTTAAAAAACAGAAGACGGAGTTTGTGGTAAGCACAACATGTGTATTAGCTTAAGTTCACATTCGGTTAAGTTGTCGTCGACTACTTTAGAAGCATCACATTAAACGGGAGAACCTGTGAATTAATGTTTATTCTGAGTGTATTGCCTCTTTCGTTTGATCGACAGAAATTTCAGTCCAGCCAAAGTCAGTTGTGTAGGCTAAAATTTCAAGTGCAAAATGTCTCATATCAAGGAATACATTCCCACACCTAGGACAAAAATACTTGAAGACTAATTATGAGAATTCTTGATTATTGCTACAGTCCTGTATGAGGCAGGATGATGATATGCCAGATGGCTGATTGTTGTCGTGATTTTGTTTTCTGCAGGAGTTCGTGACCGAAGTGGAAGAGCACCGTCCGTTGTACGCTGAGATGAAGGACCTGCAGGAGGGCATCACATCGCATTGCTTGAGCGACGACATTCCCACTGTCAACACCCAATTCGAAGGCATCGAGAAGCGTTGGAAGAAAGTCAATGGAGCTACCAAGCAACGAAAGCGAGCCATCGACGAAAACCTAGAGCAATCAACTCGCTTCTTCGAAGGCGCAGACAATCTATCCGCCTTCCTTGACGATGCCAAAAACAAACTTGAATCGGAGAAGGCGATCGGTAAAGACGCGCAGACAGTCAAGGCACAGATGCGAAAGCACAAGGTGAGATTATCTTCCTTGTTCATCTGCCTGTAACCCTATCTCTGTTGCGTTTCGTTTTCACTTGGACCCATGTTGAAACCACCTCGTTGTGTATCGTAGGAGATGCAGCATAGCCTCGGTCCAAAGCAGGCCACGCTGAATGCCTTGATCAAGGCTGGCAAGGGTTTGATGGACAAGAGTGAACCAGACGAGGCTGCTATCATCGAAGAGAGGATCAACGCGCTGCGCAACCAATGGGACGGCGTGTGCGCATTGTCAGTCGACAGGTATGTCAATGG